>JANEYF010005006.1:0-108455 GCA_029963845.1 Rhamnusium bicolor | reverse complement strand
CCATCATAAACACCCTCGATCCTGCTAATCATAATATGAACACTTTCCTAAGTGAAGTTAAAACTCATCTTAGTCTTTTAACACAAATTTTCAAAAGTATACAATTAAAATTTAACGAAGTTCATTTTGATACAAAACACTATAGATGCGGAATTTTAAACGGTATAGGTACAATTTTTAAATCAAATACTCTAACTGCATCAATAAATTAAATAGAGACGAACGCGAACTATAAAACTTGTTGAAAAACCAAATTTTAGTAACGTCAGTCATTAGAAATTTCAACTCGACCAATCAGAAATTACAGATTGACGAAGAAACATTTAACGATGATATCAAAGAAATTGAAGACGCTATTTTAAATACGCAACATGATATACAAATAGTCAGAATAAAATTAAAATTTCTAGAAATTTGTGAACAATTAATGGCTAGTTATTGTACATTGAAAGCGATCGGAACGATATACTAAATTCAATAACACTTGCACGCTTAAAAGTTATTCATACTTCTATCATTACTCCAGATCACTTAATAAATTTATTACAGGAAATTTCACAAAATTTGCAGAAAATTTGCCAATTCCGACTATCAAAAGTTGCTCAATACTTGGATATTATGAAACTCTGAGCATTTAAAATTGATTCCAGTTTAATTTTTGTTTTAACCATACCATTGGTAGATCCCCAAGCCTATCAATTATATCCTATTTCGATCCTGGATAATAGAACTAGGTTGCGCCATATTTTGTAATTCTCTCAAAAATTTACCGCGAGAGATGATGATTCTTTGATGTTTATACCCATTCTGAACTTGAAAGAATGTCTTAACTTAACATTAGAACCAAATTATGTTCAAACTTGTTCGCCTACCCAATAGACAACACTTCCATCTGTGAAACCAGGCTTTTCAGAAATCTTAGGGTCCTACCTAAAAACTGCCAAAACCACTTTCATTATAAGTCAAAGTCATAATGTCCAAAAACTTCAGGACATCTGGTTAGTCATCAATGGATGTTACCATCAACTGTCCAAAGAGAAATTGAAAAACCGAAATCATTAACAAAAATTCCATTATAAAATTACGACCCAATTGTTACGCTTTTGTTGGTATAACCAAAATCAAGCAAGTTCAAACGAAGTATTAGATGTTAAGGATAACACCTAACCTATCCAAATCCCATATGAGTGCTGTAATGAACTTCCAAACAAAATTCCGTTACGAAAATCAAAGCCACTGAAACTAAGTAATCTAAACACAGAAGATCTCAAGATTGCCAAGCATAAATTGGATCAATACTCGAAGGATTTGGACGACCTAATCAATGAACCGTTTATTTCCAAACATATCTCCTGGTTCACATATTTCATAATCACACTAATTATTGGACTACTATTCCTCTATGTATTTTGTAAGTGTAAAACAAAAACACAACTACATCACCTCCACCTCCACCGGGACCTAGTAAAATCTTCAAAAGTTTCGCTAACATATTCCCTGCAAGAAAATGACCTCCGATTCGTGAAGGAGAGGAAAATGAAACAATATAACTCACCTAAAAAGACTTTTTTGTGTATTCTGTGCCTTATTGTGGACCGCAATAATTTCTATGTGAATCTTATTGACTTCAGTGTATTTTATTTCATTCTTAAAACTTTCGTCACTTTTATTTTATAACGCTTCGTATTGTGTACTCACATTTTGAATTTTTACTTATTATATTTAATTTGTATCAGGTTTTACTTTAGTTATCATTTTCAGAATGTACATGTTTACATATTGCTATTTTTGCACCATTACGCTTATAACCTACCTACATATTTTGCATTTCAAATGTTCAATTTTAATTTTCATTCGATAATATTTTACATTTTTAGATTTCATGCTTTCCATACCATGTTTTTCATTTTGCAAAAGTTATTGCATAAACACCAACTTTTTTTAATAAGGGGGAAGTTGTTATATAAAATCTACACCACTGTATATTAACTTATACACGACTTTGACTTCAGTTCATATTATCTGACAGTATCATATTACATCTACATTGCAGATAACAAATTTTGTCCTAGAATTACAAATTTTATTCAGCACCTGCTTTATTCCAAGTTTAAGAAACGCTTATCTAGCATAACTAGAAAGCTTATAAATTAGCTCCATAACCTCTGTATACTTAGTTTTATACTCATCATGTTCTAATAAACATATTTATATTCAAATCATTATTTCTGTAGAGTCAACGTTGACTCTTAATTAAACAAAGCTTTTTTAAAAACTTATTTATGAAAATAAAAATATAAGATATATGTATACCGGGTGCAACAGGATCATAGTACAACCCCTTTTCTCCTTTAGTTTTGACGATAATTGATTGAAATTTGGGATATCTTATAAGCAGCACTTTTTGACATACAAGTGATTTTTTGTCACTTCAAGTTTCGATTCCCAAAGTATTAACTTTGTAGTACACAAATATGCATCTTACAAAATAAAAATAAAATTAAAATTATATTGCATGTTCACATTAATAGTAGTTATAACAACAACTACGGCATTAGTGTTTGTTGTTATTTTGTAGCACATTTTCATTACTTTATTATATCATTTATGTTTCCACTACTTTCTTTAAAATTTAATCTTTTCAGTTGAATGCAATAGTAACTGTTTATGTTCTAATAAAACATCCACTTACGATTTGAATAATCTAGGTATATTTATGTACTGTTGATAAATTCCTCTTCTATATCATTAGATCTTATCTTGAATTTCTAGGAGTTCGAAAGCACTCAATTAAATTTATGCGTTATCCTCATCTGAACATAATATATCGAAAAATTCATCATTGTAATGATTTTTGCTAACGTTAATTATTTGACTTAAATATTTTAGTAGATTGTGTCAAATACCGTGTGATAAATTAACGTGATCTAATCAAACCAATTATGATACACTTATATCGGATGTCTCAATTAAGTAATTCCTGTCAGTAGGAAACAAGTAGCAAATTTTTAAATAATAAGTAAATTTTATATCTCATTCCTAATCAATAAATTTACATACAAAATTACTTAACATACATATGTTTTAAAAAGCGATTAAAGTGGTATGTGACGGCATGAAAAGTGAAAACAAATTTAATAATAATAACAAATAATACTAATTTTAAAAACTAGTTGAATTGTATTACCAATATACAATTTAATAAAAAAAATTACTAGTATGTTACAGTTCATTTGCAGCTTAAAGTTGTAAAAATATTATTGTACTTGGTTGCTTTAGTTTGCTGATACAAATATAATTATACATTTTTTTTATACATTATTTTGCTGAATTTATTTATTAACACCCCTACACCAACTTACCCTACCGCCACTGAGCTAGTCAATGTGTCTTCCACATTCGGAAGGGGTACTTTAAATACTAAAAAAAATTAAAAAACGAGAATCTTTTTCCTTTACCATAAGGGCAAAGAATTATTGTCATAAATTTAAATACCGCATCTCAGGTAGTAATTTCGCGAATATCAGTGGCTGAATCAGGTAATGTGCGAATATATCAATATTTTCATGTGCAAATATGATATAATGCAAAATAGGCAATATCTTACCTTATACTATTGTAATCTTCAAAATTAGATGAAGCTGAACATTTGTAAAAAAAACATACTATTACAATTCCGTACCGATTAGGCAAAATGAAATAAATCCAGAGTCTGCTCTGACAAAAAGGCATAAATCAAATCGAAAAATTATAATCTTAAAATAAATATCATATATTTAAACATGGAATGTATTATTTGAAGAAAAACGTTACTTTAATCATTCTGTGAAAAGAAAGATAGCTTATTTTCATTTTGCCTCTTAGTGGTTTTTCACTTTTACAGAAAATACTATATTTTGGATTTATCCGCTTTTGCACAGTAGCTCTTCAATTCTTTTTGGCAATATTATTATTAATAACTGTTCTAAATGATTTAAAGTTAGATTTCGGTACCTTTATTAAAAATCCATTTGTAATTTGAAAATAACCGTTAAACGTCTACATACGTAACTGAAGCGTGTTTAAAATACTGAATGTTCAATTTTCGTGTACACAAGCTAACTTGTTTTTATAGTATTTGCAATAAAATTCTATGCCATTAAACTCCGAATCGTTTTGTATCCATCGATCCACGGTATTTAGCGAAGGAAGCAGTTGAGAAATTTTTTCACAATTACACAATAAAACGCCTAAAACTCTCTCTATCGAAATGCAATTGCAATCTGCTAATTGTCCAGTTCACAAGCTAACACGTGTCTTCAATTACGATATACCCATGTAGATGGTGGGGTGTCTTATACGTATGTCTGCTTGCTTATTTATTTGGTCTGCGACATTATAGGTGCGTTCCATTTATAACAGATCTTTTACAATTGTACAAAACCTACAATTAATTTAGTGTTGTTATTAATTTTAGGTACCTAATTCATATTAAGTAAAATTTATTTTAGAATTTTTCAGTATTTAAGTACTGATCTTCAGCACTCAAAAGATGACAATACAGCTTATAATTGTCACATGACATGGCAACCACATTAGAAACACTTTTTTTTTTTTTTCTTCACTGTTTCAGTTAAAGCTAGTACATTTATTCTCATTTTATTAGTTGCACGAGAGTTGTACGTATGCCCGTAATTTGAATGACTACCTGAAATGCGGTACTTAGTGAAAATAAATATCAGGTGCAATAATACTTTCCATTTTTCAGAACCGACAGTTATAAAAAAAACACAAATATAAATACACACCATATAAAAATGCTTGTGGTGTGTTTAATTATATATCTGTAATATATGCAACTAATATAACTATTATCATGGCAGAAATGTGCAGGAAACCGGGATAATATATACATAAAATTGTACGTACTTGGAACTTATTCCCCAGTAAATTAGCAAAACTATCAGACAGCAAAAGTCAAGCTATAAACAATAAACTAAAAAATGTTTTACACAGGAACCTGGGATATATACAGTTAGTTGTGACCATCTCTGCTAATGCGATGGCAGACTTCAATCATTCTGAATAATCCATTGTATCAAGAGGTATGTAATTAATTCGTTTTATACTTTTGCTTTTATTTGTCCTTCTGTCAAACATGAGGCAGTAAAAGCTACCAGTCCTGGACTCTGGTCAAGATTCCTTTCCATAATAAATAGCAATCAATGACTGGGGAGAACAAAATGTTTTATAATAAGTAACTCCTTAACTTTTTTTAGATTTTCCCCCGTTATTATTATTATTACTTTTATTTATTTATTGACAGGTACATTTAGATATTTATCCATTTACCAATTTTTCATATTACTTATTTTCTTTCTTGTAACAATGTTTCATATTTCATCTTCCAATGTCTATAAAGTGAAATAAATGAAAATAATGATAAAGCTAAAATTTACCTTATGTGCGGATTACTACTCTGTATTACCACTCTCACAAGTATTGAATTGAAATGTATCCCTTAACTGGAATATTTTAAGTAACTCATCAATAATATAATACATATTTTGGAATATTTTGTAATTTTGTAACCGAGCTATGTGTAAGGGGAGATTTAACACACACAAACACACACACACACATAAAATTTAAGATAATTTTTATTTCATTTATAAATTTTATTAACTCTTTAATATATATACAGGGTGTCCCAACCAAAAGTTGGCACCCTAAATAACTTTGGAGATGAAATTTTTTAAAAAAATTGGTGAAACACGTCGACCTTGTTTCCAAGGGGAACATATTTTAATGTAATACTTGTATACCTATCATCATCCCTCTACGCTACTCGGCTACCCCCTCAAAAAATTCAAATGGCAAGGAGGTCTAGTGATACATCTTTTTGAAAGCTCTTTCAATTCCCTACATAACTGTGTATTTTTTTTAACTTTTATCGATTCGTTCTTAAGGAAAATAATTTTATTTTTGATAATTACACACAATCGTCTAAAAAATCTAAAATACACGGCACTGGGTATTGGAATTTATAAAAAAAAATACATTTTTTAATGCTCTCAAATCAACACGAGTTTTTTCGACAAAAAACACTTTCCTTGTCCGTTTAGTTTTAGAATAATAAAAGACTCATAAGTATTTGATGGTCCTTGAACATTAATTTGTTCACAACCAATTTTAAATCGAGATACATTTTACCAGAGTGAGTTCTCAAAATGGTTTATACCCTTCAGGAGAGAATAGAAATTGTCAGCATTTATTGTAAAAACGATAACTGTGCTAGAGCTACAGAGCGCATATTCAATAGAAATCACCTAGATAGAAGGGTTGGTTCTCAGTATGTTTTACAATTATTGACAAAATTTATGAAAACAACTTCTGTAGGAAACAAAAAGCATGAACCTCAGCGACCGATTAGGAATGAAGCAGTCGAAGTGGAAGTTCTGGGTCATTTGCAGATGGATAATACTCAATCGATCAGGAAAGCAGTTGAGGCTTCCGGTGTATCACGAAGCAGTGTTCATCGAATTGTAAAGGCCCACAAATTTCATCCATATAAATTTAAATTGGTACACGAATTAAACGAAGATGATCCTGATTGTCGGCTTGAATTCCGTGAGATTTTTAATGAACAATTAAACGGTAATGCCAATCTACTGTACAATACGTATTTTTCTGATGAATCGACATTTCAATTAAATGGGGAGATAAACAGGCACAATTGTAGCTATTGGAGTGAAACCAATCCACATTTGTTCATGGAAACTCATACCCAAGGGCCTCAGAAGTTAAATGTTTGGGCTGGCATCTTAGGGGATCACATTGTCTGGCCGTTTTTTATCCCTGACAATTTAAATGGCGAAAGATACCTCGGTCTGTTAGACAATAACATCGACCCAATAATTACCTAAATCCTCGAAGAAGACGATAATCTTTAAGAGGGCGAACTGTTTTTTCAAGAGGTTGGGGCACCCCACATTTTGCTATAGCAGTCCGTCAATTTTTGGATAATCAGTTTCCTGAGCGATGGATTGGAAGAAGAGGTCCTGTGGAGTGGACCGCTAGGTCACCCGATTTAACTCCCTTGGATTTCTTTCTGTGGGGACATTTGAAATCGAAGGTATTTAATGCAGATAAGAACACATGTTTCGGAGTTATTGCCCTTCATCGGCGTATCGTATCGTACTCTAAGGAATTGGATCTTGGATGGGATAAATCATGAACAATACTAACATATGGCTGGAATGTACGTTGTATTCTATATTGAATAATATTAAAATGACAGATTCGCCGACACGGCGCTAATATCATTGTTGGATCTGGTTTTCTGCAAACGTAAGAAAGGTTACGGGAAGGCTTGCAGTTTCAGAAAGACTCCGTTATATTGTTGTTCTGTTTGTGGCTTCTATTAGATTGAAGATTTTGGATGAAGTAGAAGAAGAATAAGAAAAAGAAAATAGTCAGCTACCCACGGCCGCTTCAGAGCGAGCGTAAGGCACGAGAAGTTTCAAAGCACTGAACAAGAATGGCACTCGTCAAGAGTGTCCCTCTTCACAAAGGGCCAAGTCTTCTGCGCGAGTTTAACCGGCAGTCTGTGGTCTCACGTTGATAAATGTTTGTTAGTGTGCTAGAAGTGTCCCATATTGGGCAGGTTTGGAATGGCGTGTGATATTTTAGAAATTTGAAAACTCCGGAAATGCCAGTGTTATAAGAAATGGTAAAAATACTCTGAGTAAAAATACAATCGAGCAAATCTCAAAGTCGCAAATACACTCATAGAACACACATAAAATGCCTACTTAGTACATATTTCTTGATCCTACTTCACCCATATCGAAAAGTAAAAGTTGAAAAAACTATAGCGACCATTTGTAGGCCGACACGCAAAGCACGAGTGTTTGCGCATCGACTACTAACCGCTGCAAACCTTGTGGTCGTGACACTCCACAAATCAACACTTGAACGGCGCACATCAATCCCGCGCTCCGAAGTCTCCCCGTGTGGCTGCCTGAAGTAGGAATAGAAGATGTGAATGAACATCTACATTATCTACATTAAATTAACGTTGCACTTGTATTATATATATATATATTTTTTAAATAAAAGTTTACAGATTCAAATGTTTTATTTTTTATACCTTTCTAGCCTATTTATTGTAAAAAACCGCTGCCAATTACTTGAGGATCAGAACTTCCTCACCGTAGTAAAACTCGACGTGTGGTGGAGTTTATAATAAAAGTAATTTTTGGCGTTTCAAAAAAAGTCACATTTTTTGACGTTTCATAAAAGTCACATTTTTTGACGTTTCAAAAAAGTCACATTTTGGTGTTTCAAAAAAGTCACATTTTGATGTTTCAAAAAAGTCACTTTGACGTTTCGAAAAAGTCACATTTTTTAACGTTTCAAAAATTGGGACCGATTTTGCTCATCAACGAACTCAATCTCTTCCTTGAAATGTAGAATGTGTGTACCAAATTTGAAAGCTTAATCTCAAAAACTGTAGCTGCTATCGTGAACCAGACAAACAGACACACAGACAGAAAATTTTTTCTGTCTGAAATTTTGTATATCGTCATTATTCGTCGAGTTTCATCCACAAATGCAATAAAAATTTTCAAAATTTTGTTCACAAATACATAACTTCCTCAGTCCTCACTTTGAGGGGGTGAGGAAGTAAAATATAATTTAAATAGGTACTTATGATTTATTTATTCAATCTTCCATTGAGTACTCATCGATGTACAGTGAGTGGTATGTTTTCAGCAAAATTAGTTAAAAATGTGCAAAAAATGGTTAATAACTAAAAACTCGTCATATATTGGGCAAAATAACTTACGAATATGAATTTAGCGACTCAAAATACCTACAGATCACCAATATATTGTCAGAAATCTCAACAGATTACTGACTCACAACTGATGTCCAAGAACTATCCTTAACACTCAGTTTTTTCATCTTTTTTTTACGCGAAAATCGTTGCACTTACGAAATTTTTTATAACGATATTTTTTGTGCAGAATTTTGTTCTTTTCAATTTTCACGATTTTTTTTTGTATTTTGCGTCTTTTAAAAGTTATTTCCAAAAAAATCTACTTTTAGAAGATTGACGCCATTTTGTTTTATTTTGCAACCGCAGTAGTCTTTTTATGCTTTTCTACTACCAAAAACCTACTTCTACGCACAATTTCACATTGGAATTATTTAATCCCAGCTTTTGCAGTTATTTTTTCCCTAAGGACTGGGCTACACACTTTGTTTTACCCATAATAATTCTAAGAAGGATTCTCTATTTTCACCCCTAGTTAATCTAGTTTTATCAGGTTAATTGGAATTGTAGGCAGTGGCAAATTTTGGTGTCATATTAGATACCATGTTAAGATTTAATCTCTATATTGAGGATATATAGAATTAATCTTTGCGAATTTATTAATCGACAAACACGTGACTTCATTAATATAAATTCTATAATTAAAGCTTCTCTGGTGTATAATTGCACTATTTGGTGTCCACATTATGGAATATATATCATCTTGAAGGAGTTCGGCATAAAATATGTAACTATATTTTATTTAAATTATACATAGACAAAAATAACAATGTGTATGATGACTGAACGATTAGACTTGCTTTAATTTTAAACCCTCCAATATTGAAGATAATGCATTTATAAACTTTTTAATGGAAAAATTGATAGTTGTGAACTGTTTTCTTTAGTTAGTTCCCAATTACGCAACAAGAACAATTAAAGGTATCATAATCTTAGATTAAATGCATATTACTATGTTATATTCAAATCAGCATCGCACGAATTACGTAGCCCAATCAATAAGATTATATCATCATCAGTCAATAGTATACGTACTTTTACTGTGATTTTAGTGCATATCTATATACGTATTTTATTTATTTTTTGCTTGTTTTTTTAATGTGGTGGGATGGGAGCAGCAAAGAAAAAAAGTGGATCACGTTTGTTACAAAAACTGTAGAAATAATAGGTGCACTGTAACATTGGAGCATGTTTTCTTCTCCTCGTGAATCCTGGACGTTGTATCAAAATCTACAGAGCTCTGTAATTTTAGGACAACGTAGTCACCGATGCTAAAAGGAAGTATCAAGAGTTCTGTGTAAGTATCTATGGATATTATATAAACAAATAATATATATGTCGTTTCACGCTTGACATATTATACAAAAAAGAAAACATAAACTTTGAAAAAGGAAACGGATTCGTTTCCAAAATGTCAGGGAAATACATTATTTTTTTTGTCTCATATTAGTTGTCAAAAAGAAACACTCTTTGATTGATCTATTAACGTAAAAGTCAAAAACGCAGAGGCTAATTTTTCAGTATAGCATACTAGGCAACTAACGGTATTTTTTAGATAACCAAAAATTATTATGTGGTAGTAAGCACAAAGAAGGAAAAGAAGAAATTTAGAGAATGCCACAAATAACGTTCAGAGAATATTAATATTAAAATAGTTCTCCTATTGTATATTATTAGAAACTAGCTGTAGTTTTATATTTAAACACATCGCTTATAGATTTGTTTTCTATTATTATTTCGATTGCAGATTATGATATATCTATAGAGAAATCTATTCTTATAAGCAAATATATGTTGAGACTTATTCCATTTCTTATTTCAATGTTTAAATTTTTTATTTAAAAGAATGTGCGTTGAAATTTTGTCAAAACTGATTTAAAGATGTACTTTCCCTCCAATTACGTCAAATAGGCATTTGGTTAACGATGTATCTATTCACCGTGAATATAAAGTCATACGTTCTAATTCTATTCAACCCTAAAGTTTCGCAGATATTTTTTATTCTCAATTTAATCTGTTGATTTCTTCATGCCACAAACAATTTTACCAACATTTTCATCAATAACCATAACCTACAACTGACTGTAACGTTTTGATTACCTAGTAATTTTTCATATACAGTGTTTGAAAATTGTTGTTGTCCAGTTTCTTTCATACCAAAAATAATTTTACAAATCATACTCATCATTAACTAAGTACATCCTACAACTGCTTGTAATGTTTAGTTATGTATGATTTTTCTTATACAGAATGTTTGAAACTGCTCTCCAATATTCCACGCAGTTCAACTCTTAAAAATAAAAAGAGTCTTTATAAACTTGTAGATCTGAAAGTTACTCCTAGTGGAGCTACAACCTCTCAAATATAGAGAAGGACAATTTGATAAGATATAGATACCAATGTTTAAATTTATTTTCTCATCTAAGACAATAGGTGGTAGTAAAATTTTATGCAAACAGGAATTAATAAATTAAAATTACTGCTTCACCTACGATGTTTTAGAACACTTTCCATAACACTTTTATTCGTAATAAAGGGTGTTTCAATAAGAGGTTGATTTTGAAATGCCTGCCATTTCTGTTATATCACGCGTGCAATCGTCATTTTTGAAAGCTGTCATCACACAGCATTGCCATTTTAATAATGCAACGCTATTCTCTCGAAGAACGTTTACTTATTGTGAAAACCCATTATCAAAATGGGGAAAGTTTACAGGTAAAGTTTCCATGTCATGTAATTTATCGCTATCGTGATCAGAATTGGCCACCAAGATCATACGATCTAACGCCCTTAGACTTCTTTCTTTGGGGTCTTTTGAAAAGCAAAGTCTATGTCAACGATCCTCAAACAATTCAGGTCTTGAAGGAAGAAGTTCGAATGGATATCGCCGAAATAGAACCGCTGTTATGCCAAAACTTTCTGTAAATTCTTCCAATTCATGCCAGAACAAATTTTGCATCATTACATGAGGCGGACGATTATGTCCACCGAAATGCTCATTTAACATACGAAACGTCTGCGTAAACACGTTCCCCATTTTGAATATTGGGGTTTCACAATAAGTAAAAGTTCTTCGAACGAATATCGTTGCATTGTTAAAATGGCTTAACATGCTTAATGATGACAGCTTTCAAATATGACAACTGTACGCTTGACATAACAGAAATGGAGGGCATTTCAAAACGCAGCCTCTTTTTGAAACACCCTTTATGTAGAATACCTGATAGTGTAATGAAAAATTATCTATATGTTTATATTTGCAAGAGTAACGTGAGAAAATATTTGCCGTAGTAAAAAGATTTTCAATAGTTTTTTTTACTTGGTATTCAAGCAATAATTTAAATAAGGCATGTTGAGTAGATTGGATACCTACCGATTTATTTTTAATTTGAATATAATTTCCGTTTACTAAATAACGGGAAGAGTTACGGCAAATCAAAATTATAGAGCTCTGACTCTTTTGGAAATAAAAATAAGTGTATTGATCTCAATATATCGTATGATTATAGTTTCTATATCACATTAATAACAATTTTTTGCGCTGCATGTAGGTGTTATTCGATTCAACAGTTATAATTCTTGGGTGGTTTTTATGTATTTTCAGTATCACAATTAATCAACTGTAAGGCATTTTGTTGAATGTTTTTCCGGTAATATGCGTAAGCCTTACACGTATTTTTAATCTTTTTATTTATTTTTTATTTGTTATAATTCTCTTACAGCTTTGAAATTAAAGATATTGTTGTATAGTGACATCATCATATCGCTCAGATATTGAATAGATCAATTTAAATTTTAAATTGTATGGCAGAACATCGCAAAACATACAGAAATAATTGGCATTAATGTAACTAATCAGAAAACTCGGCCAGTTTTAAGAAATTGACAAGCGTCGGTGAGGGCACAGTGTAACTTACAAAGACTTACTTCTTATAATAATCGTCAATTAATAGTTGTTTATGGTTGTCAGCGTACACTTGCATCACTAATAAACCTTCTATAGAATATTCTGCTGTTTGTGCAGCCAAGTGAATATTTTATTTTTTGAAACTTTTTCTAATAATGTATAACATTGAAGTGATAACAGAGTTAAACCTACATTGTTCTCTTAATGAATGGTGTCATTAGAAACAAAAAGTTTATGAACTGTCAAGAGGGATCCTGGGTTTCAGTAGATTTTTCTGAAATTTTTTGTACAATATATTTTGACCCAGAATGACACTACTTGTACATGCGGGAAATTTTTGTGATCCAGAAAACAAGTCCGAAGATTCCTTCTTTTGCAAAGTTTAAAAATATTATTTTACTTTTTGGATATGAATATCCTTTAAAAAATCGATTAGTATAAGAATTTTGAAGAACATATTTATTTAATGAAGTGTCATAATCAAAATATACGAGGTGCTATGATTATTAATGAAAAATACTAACTTTTAAAAGTTCTAAAAAATATATTTTAGATGCAAACTATTGATAAAAATATTGAAAGAATAAAAATAATCATGATAACAATAGTAATACAATTGTTAATAATACAAATAATAATAATAATGATAATAAAATGTTTTTATTGAAATATTTTTAAGAAGATTGCAACAAAAAATTCAAGAGTAAAGTTAAGCGTAGAACTGTTCTAACAGGTAATCATTAAAATTCATTTTTATCATCCGATAATAAAACATTTATTTCTAAATTAACAAATAGTGCCAAACAAACTAAAAATAAAATAATTAAACACAAATCAGTTGTAATACAACCCGATTTAAAAAAAAACATGTATATCATTTTAGGACTTAGCAAGTACACATTTGATACTTGACATAAAAACAAAAAAAAAAAAATACCTGTTTTGTTATTAGTTAATAATTTTCCATTTTGAAAATGCTACGCTAAAGTATTTAAAAAAATGATAATACTATCCAAAGATACTAAATTATTAAATACAAATCAGTTAATTAAAACATGATTTTGTTCTCTCTTGAGAGCATCTAAAACAACTCCCAAAAGTATATCTAATGTATATTTCACATTTCTTCATGTCTAGCATATCCCAAGTACCACAACAAACTAGCTACATGAGCACATACTCCTAATGTTCTTGCTCCCATTTTGCATATGCAATATGTTCCTGATATAGAATCCACATTTTGATCAGGATTTTCAAGATAGGAAATAAAAATTAAATGTCTCACCGACTGAGTAAAACGAGAAAATACTTTTGCTCTTATAAGTCCTGGTTCAAATAACTGATTTTGAAAAATAAATTCGTTGTTTGGGTTGCGATTTATGGTGGCTTGAACATATCGAACTTGGTAAGTTCCTAAATTTTTTAGCCTTAGGTAATCATAATTTAGTATAGTCATAACTACACAGCTTTTATTTAAAACTTTTTTTCTATAGGCAATAATAATGATAATAAGGGGTGGGTAATTTATAATGAATAATCCTGTAAAAGTGAATTTTTTTCCAAATTTTTGTGACAAATTTGAGGGGCTACATATCCTGAGGGGTACTATTTTTATATAGGTAATTATGTTAAATCTTCTTATTTTGAGCAAAACGATACGTAGTTGGTCTATGTTCACGTATTTATGAGACACCTTCTATATTTCTTTAAATCATGCAGTGAATGAATAAGATTTCTATTTCTTGATTGCTCAATGAGTGTTGGTGTATCCATTATGAAATATTAATACGTCAGTCAGTCAATAGTTCATGTTCCTCATTACCATACACCGTAGGTTAGTGACAAATCCGATATACCACTTTTCCTTTTTTGGAACTATATTTGAAGTCTTTATAATCACTAAAAGTTAAATTACTTTAAATAGATTAAAATTTAACACATAATGAAATTGTTTAATTTAAATGAAATGTGGAACAAAGTTAGACATTAGACAATTTAAGTAATTTGCCAGTAAATCAATTTGCAAGTACGAACGGTGTAACGGATATACGCACAACCTACACCTAGCTGGGATAAGTTGATTAGGTTAGTGTGAAGAATTTCATATAACAAACTTACTTATAAGTTCCAATTAATCGTTTTTCCGATATTTTCTCTTAAATTAATATGACTATTTCATATAGCCTCAAAATTTCAAGATCTGTTGCTACTCTTCCTTAATACTTTTTCTGCCATTGGGCATCATACCTCCACAACAGGAAGAAAACATACAAAAATGGACTAAATAAAAAAAAATTGCAATTTTTAAACATTCCCCTGTATTTATGTTTTTCCAATGTTTGTGTTCCAAATGAGTTTTCAGTAGCAGTCTTTGACCCAAATCATCAAATCTCTGTGGTGTAAATAATATTCCAAAATATAACAACATATCTAGCAAGAAAGTTATAACTTATAGGTAAGTTAGGGAAGAAGGCCTCCATTCCTGTCAGTTACTATGTGTAGAAAATTTTTGATTTTGTAGATAGTAGTGATAGATAGATATGTTTAAAGAAAAAAATGAGAGATTAATATATCTTCTTGTAAACATTTTAAGCATTTCATTCTCCATTGTTTCGAAGTAAGTAGGGAAGAAAAACATTAACTTTATACACAAAATAAATTAGAAACACTTTGTCTTGTAGAAAAATCTAACACTTCTGTTAGAAATTGAAAAACTAGACCAAGCGAATTATTACACCAAGAAATAAACAAGATTGAAAAATGTGTAAAGCAGAACCATGCTATTCAGATAAAATCATGATGGTGCGTACATGGACTTTAGTAGGCGTAATTTATTTTTGCGCCGTGTTCGACCCTACGTGGTTTTATCTGTATAAAAAAAGTATGAAAACTATATACAAATTTGCCGTAAATTTCAAAAAGAGACGTAAAATACCAACGCAAACAGGAAAAATAAACAAAAAAAAAATACGAAAAAAAATACTAGTCTTAATGCAGATGAGTTTAATAACAATTATGCTAAGGTTGCAAAGAATATTCGCGAACAGCTACCAGAAATAAATTAATTATGATATAAACTACAAAATAATTAAGTACATAAAGTATATTTTAATTGTACGTTTAATATAGTATGTATTATAGAAGGCACAGACTTTTTTAAAATTGCTAAAATATCACGGATTTATAAAAAAAGGATCTGCTGACAAACCGCCAAATTATCAACTGATATCCTTATTACCAACAATTTACAAAATATGCGAAATCCTGCTGAAAAACACCTGTTAAATTGAAAATCAGTTTGGTTTCAGAAAAGCGCGCTCAACTTCATTAACTGTTTTAAAATTAATTGATAATATTGTGAGCAGATTTGAAAACCAAAACCACGTAGGATCTGTTTTCTGTTTTCAGTATGTCTCACAATATATTATTACACAACTTACAGATTTATGGTTTTAATTATATAAGTTTAAGTCTACTACAATCCTATTTGTCAGGTAAAAAGCAAACCCTTTTCTTTAATGGAGTAAGTCTGACCTATACATTATACACGGGGTACCACAGAGATCGATAATTGGTCTGGGGTTATTTATTATTTACATAAATGACCTAATTTACGCCAATTTGAATTGTTCGATTTTATTATAATATTTATTATATCACAATAATAACAAAGAAGATACGAGACAATTTAGGGTCCGCTAGATGACATGGTCAAGAGAGCATTAGACTTTCAAAACTGTTTCACAGCTAATAATCTTTTACTTAATAACGGAAAAACCGTAAGCTTTGTACTTTCATTTCGATGGCGCACAAATTCCAGAGTTTGCTAAATTTCTTGGAGTATATTTAGATGCTCTACTTACCTGGGAAAATCATGTAGATTTTTAGGTTAAAAACTTAATAAAGCTATATTTTTAAGAAATCTTGTATATGTAGCTTTCAACCATTCGGAATTTATTCCAAATCCATTCGGCGTGGATGGATTATGTGATTTGTTCAATTAATGGACTACCGAAAAGCACGAAGAAAGCAGTACCTAACGGAAGAGGCAATTTCATTATTAAAAGAAAAAAGAAAAGGATAACGACAGCGATAAAAAGTTATGTTCCATATATTTCAATTAGTATTTTTATTAATAATGTTTGATTTTAGAACTTAATCTATTGGTTTATTTAAATTTTTCATTGTTTGCAGCTAGAAACACTATTTTACCATGATGTTTATATTTGTAAGGAAGCAGTTAAGATATGTTATGATTATAATTATTTTAATTTTAATGTCTCGTTAGAAAAGTACTTTTTTTTGGGATATTTTCAAACAAAAAGAATAGTTTGCCCACCTAGAATCGCAACCGATTGTGTGGTGCCCCTGAATACAGAAAATAAGTAGTAACTGTTTTATTTTTGTTTTTGTATATCTTTAGGTTTTATTAACTCCAGTATATTTTACTAACCACATAATTTCGTAATTATAAAATATTTATGTTTTCTAATACTCAGTTTTATAATTACATGGTTCGTGTACCTTTAAAATTTTAATTGATAATAAATAGATTAATAAATTTATTTGTTGGATTATAAACTTAACCTTTATAAATTTTGCACTACTTGTGTATAATAGATGATACCAGATAATTTTGTTTACTACAATAGTTGTAATCACCATAGAGAAATTAAACAGATGTATTTTATCAGTATGACAACAGTGTGAGCTATATTAAAATGCAAAATATGAAATTGTTAAATTTAGTGTAATACTAATATTTTTAATAGCTATGCAAATATCTTTGTACTAAAAATAAACCTATAAACTAGAACAAATTAGATTTTTGATTCGAATAGTTCACGTTGTCTAAGAAGTCAAACTACCTCCATCCAATACAAAATTTATAATCTCTTCAAGAAACATTTAAATATTTTGTATATTTACTTACATACTTTTTCTGAGGTGGATTGAAACCATTGATGTGAAGCCTAACACTGACGTAATTTCTACGAAACACCAAAGAGGATCTAAAGAATTTGTCACAGTATTTTGTGGAATTCAAATCTCAACAAATATGGTCACCAAAGTAAATAGAAAGTCAAAATCCACAAAGGAAATACAAATTTTCAAATGGTTTCGTGAAAAATATTGTTTTTACATAAAAGCTAATAAGGGTAATAATGTTGTTATTTTAGATAAAGAGGAATATTATGAAAAGGTAGACAATCTGACTAATAATGGTCCTTATAAAAAACTTTCAAGAAATTAAAAAATGATTACTGAAGTAAGAAATGAAAAATGAAAGATATCCAGTTGCAAGAAGGTGGAATTTTGATCTCCTTTGATGTTTGCTCATTGTTTCCAAGTGTTCCGATACCACAGACCTTGGACTACCTTGAAGATCTATTCGTTAACATTAACAACTTTGTTTCAAACTTAAACTGTCATTTCGCGTCAGTAAAATTTATATATGAAATTGAATACTCTGGACAACTACTAGTTTTAGATGTATTAATAATCAGAAATAGTGAAAATGAGTTAGAATTTGACATACCCTGTGGCCCAAATTCAATGCTCACCATTGTGATCTCGGAAAACATAAGGGCTACATAGTCGGTTAAATGGGACAAGTTTTAGCAAATTTTATGCTGATTCCAAATCCGGCTAACTGAAAATTTTCTAAAAAGAAACCGAAAATTTTGTGATTTCTCTTTTTGGCTGTAGCCAAATAATCCGTGCTGAAACAGATTTTAGACTTTTACATTATTGGGACACATTTTGAAGTCTAATATTTTGATTGAAATGAATGTTCGATATTCTTTTGTTTTCGAGATATCCGAGGTAACTTTTGTTTTCTTATGACAGCCATATTAAATTTTTCGCATACCATTAAAAAAATAACAGTAATAATAATGTTACCGGTATGACATGTTTGAATAATTTTAATTTTCTGTTAAAATACTGAACATAAACGATATGGAGAAAAATTTTTAATAACAGCAAATTAACATATTAGAAGAAATAATAATAATGAAATAAGAGATTTAATGAAGCTATTCAATATGACCTCCATTTAGCTGAATACATTTTTGGTATCTACGCCTAACTGGGCTGAATACTTTTGAGAGGACTGGCATTTATTGTGCCGAAAACGTCCCAGACTTTGTCATTCAAAATATCGATAATATAGAGGGTTTCAAAATCATACACTTCATTTTTCACCGTACCTACAAAAAAAATCTGGAAGGGTTATATCAAGATAGCGGGATGCGGATTTTCTATGGCTAAGGACTTTTCAGAATTAGAAGTTCTTATGAAGAATAACGTTTTATTAAGAAACCAGAAACAAAAAATTTTACAAGTATAAATCTATTCGTGAACAAACTGTATATGAGACTTCAAATTTACCACAGGAAGGCACATTATTTCTTTATATGCTTTTAAGTGTTTTATGAATTTTATTCTTTTTCCGACTTGAGGAATAAGTTCTATAATCAGTTCTTCTGAAATTTCCAGTAAATTGTCCAACGTTAGTTAATTTTCTTAACCTAGAAAACAACTATTTATGTAAGTAAAAATAATTTAAAGAAATCATTGTAGCTAACTATATAATAGAAAAGTATAATCAACTTTCAAACAGGTATGGTATAACAAGTTTTGTACATATGAAACCGAAATTTTTAAGCCCATTTAAATATTCACAAAATTTCCATGCATATATACAAACTGTAAATAGGCAATTAAAATACATAATAATTAATATGTTAGCTTAACATTTTTGGCAAGAACAAAGAACTTTAATCCTACACTGACAATAAATTAATATCATGACTTCAGAAAGTCATTGATTAATAATGTTATATATAGGTACACAGCAGGGTGCATGAATGGTAAGTCCCGTATTCCTTTCAAGGGATGTTAGTAGAGCTCATTTGCAACTGATTTAACTTATGCATAATGCAAAACCTAACAGTTTTTGAGATATTTTATTATTTTTTTTTTTTGAAACTTCCCTTGCCGTACTTGTTAAAAACTGCAGAATGTTATATTAACATGGGTCCATTGCTGTTTCTACTTGAATTTCGGAATGTTGAAGTTTTATTATTTCGGATAATTTTGTAAAGAAAATATATACACCACTGACTTCTTTAGTTTTAGATGGCACAGTTATGTATACAGTTAATTGCTGAAAAGAAGTCACCTCTTGATTTTTGTTAGATTTAGGTTTCGTGTAGGAAATAAATGAAATTTTTTTATGTAGGGTACTTAATAGCATTATTTTATTTTTTTTTAATAGACTTAAAAAAGACTTTAAAAATTGCATTTATCTTCTACACGATGCCGATATCTAAAAGATGTCAAGAGGTGATATTTTTTCGGCAATTAACTTTCTACATAATTGGGCCATCAAAAACTAAAAAAAATCAGTGGGGTATATATTTTTTTACAGGTAACTCAAAGAAAAATGAAACTTCAATATATCAGAAACGAAGCAAAAATGGATCTATGTTGATAGGAATTAGGTATATTTGACTTATTTTTGAGTGTTGAATCTCCGTTTAAGCGATGGCACATGTTTTTCGAAACATCCTGTATCTCTTTAACTTGAAAACAATGTACGCTTTATCTATACCTAGTATTTTTGTATTATTTATGGAAGTAAAATATAGTTTTTAAAACTTCATATAAACCTCATTCGAAAAGTAATATATAAAGTAGAGAAGTTTTTAAATAATTTTACACGTTTAATGCATTATCAAGTTTTAAAAATAAATTCCTATGAATGTATGATTGTGTTGAATTTCTTTTAACAAATGTAGTTTTTTAGCTCGTCTTTTTATCTTAATAAAGTATTTAACCTAATTTTTATTACAGAAGTATGTAAACTAGTGCAGGAAACTGGAATATTAAAGTTTTATTATTTTTTTATTTTAAAAATAAGATATCTCAAAAACTATTAGATCTCTAAATCAATTGCAAATGGGTTCTACTAATCCACTCTCAATGGAATAAGCCGACTTACCAGTCACCCTATATATGTATTGTATAATAAAGCGCCACTAAAATAAAAATGCAGATCATGACTATAGATTGTATATAATACATAAGCAAAAATTATCGAAAAGGAAAATAACTTGGTAAATCTATACACAACCATTAAACTTCAAATGAATGCCTTTTCACTTACAATATAGTGTCGTTATGTATTCATTTTTTGTAAAGTATAACGTAATTAAAATAGCTTGCATGCAGTAAAACCAGAATTATGAAACTTACCTTCTAATATTGAAATTAAGGACACCAATTCCCAACTTGCTATCGTAGCTTCTATTTCACAGTTCATAATGTCTATATAATTCTTCTTCAAGTGTAACTTTACAAATATTAATTATTTCATAATAATCAATACCTATGAACAAAGTACAGCACACACAATTCGACACGTAGTAGGTAGGGTATATCGTCTTTGTTTGGCAAAGGCATAGCTTTCTACCGCCCACCACTGCGCGATTCACTTGTTCCAATATTAGAACATTTCCCATTGAGATTAGCAAGTATTCAATCAAGGGTAATAGTTATTGGATTAATAGTATGTATAATTCTTCCAGCAAAGTTGTTTGTAGTTTTATTCCAAGAGTAGTTTGCTTATTCTTATGTCAAGAAAAACATTTAAATAAGAATTTACCTCAAGATGTCCTTATAATTACTCTTAATAAATACTTATACTTCGAAGGAATCAAACTTATATTGACTTAAAGACTTGCGCTAATGAAACTTAAAAATATATCTGGTCTTGGTTTACAATTGGTATATTATTGAAACAATGATAATTTATTATGCCAAGTAATACTTTTCTAGTGACAAGTATAAAAATTCAAGAATAATCGATTACGTTGATATAGAATAGTTTTCATTCCGTGTAGCGGTCTCTATTATTATCAAAACTAACGTAATTTAACAAATTACTTACAATTCTTCCAAAAACTCTTCTACGTGGATGCATTCTCTCCGGAAATGTTTCTAGATAGGAAGCCGACGCCTTTTGCTAATTTCTATTTACTTTTAAGTAACATTCTAACATATCAAATTTTTCTTCATTTGTGAATTTGTGCGACATTTTGCAATAATCACACTCTTGAACAGTTATAATAGGTATTCTTGAACAATTTACAATAATGCCACTACTATTTAGTCAATAACTGTCAACTAACAATAATGCTTATTATTTGTTTTAAACCACAGCCTACTAAATTTTACTGAAAGTTGTGTGAATTTGGTCTTTTTTAGAAACGCATTTTTCAAATTTTACTAATTACTAACTACTTTGCATGCAAGAATGCCCTTGAAAAAAAAGATTCCTTTGTTCAAATTTTGAACAATTTATTGACAATTTTATGGCAAATAAAACCTTAATGATCGTCAAAAAATTGATATTTTTAGAAAATTGTACAAATAAAGCAATTTGCAGTAGATCTCAAGTACATAGATAATAATTAGTCGCCGTCTGAAGAAACAACTTCGTGCCTCTATTTTGTTTTGTCAAGCAATGGATAACTTTTCTCAAATTAGTCCCTTGAAAAACAATTTTTCCTTTGCATGTGATATATCATCTAAAAGCTCTTTTTAAGCGCAATCTGAAAAACGAAAAATCAGATAAGAAAAACAAAAGTTACCTCGGATGTCTCGAAAAGAAAAGACATTTGTTTCTAGATCAAAATATTAGTCTCCAAAAAGTATCCTAATAATGTAAAATTCTAAAATATGTCCGAGGATTACTTGGCTACAGCCAAAAAGAGAAATCACAAAAGTTTCGTTATTTTGGAAAATCTCAAAAACTTATCCTTGTAGCTCTTACCGTTTCCAAGATCCCAATGGTGAGCATTGATTTTGGGAGACACGGTATAAAGAAAAGATACCAGTTCTTGAAGATATAACCCTAAGGAGTCTCACCAGTGTATTCAACACAAAATGGCCAGTTTTAGATTTCTAGTTCCTCGTCTATTAAGCTCCACCCTTAATAAGGTGAGGTTTGAAATATATAATGCATTAATTAGGGATAAAGCTAATGGATATTCTGTAAGTATAATTTATAGAATAATTAGGAAAAGTAAATTTAAAGAAACATCTCGAAATTCATCGATTTTTCAAAATTAAAGAAAAAGTTCAAAATTTATATCGATTTCATAGGATCCCCCTGATATTGGTATGATTGTTTAAAGATATAGGTATGACAGTAGTTCATTTTTCGGGAGATAATCTACAACAATTTTTAGGCATTCCAAATGACAAAATTGAAACAAACGAAAAGTCAGGGATTTACGAAATTAGCTGTAAGGACTGTAATCAAAAGCATGTTGGACAAACTAGACGATCAGTTCAATCTAGATTCAACGTACATAATATGGCTCATCTCAAATATGGTAGAACAGATAAGTCTAGTGTTGCTCAAAATGCATTTGAGAACAGCCATAAAACAGATAGTAGCAGTTTAGGAATATAACAAATACTAGACAGCTAGTTGCATTTGAAATCTTGGAAATTACAAAGTGTAAAAATAGTATGAATAGTCAATAGTATGAATAGCCAATCCCATATAGTTAGTGAGTCATGATTCTCCCAACCGTAATAATAGTTTAGGTATAAAGAGTTTACATTGTTAGCATAAGGTTAGTTTTAATAATCTCCAGATGATGCCAACTTGGTTGACGAAATACGTGTCGAGTGCAGTCTATGGTGTTTTGTTGTTTTTTGGGAAACTACATCAGAGTTTGAAATGATTTTGTCCCAAAGCATAACTAATATGAATATACAAGAAAGAAATTGATGATTATTATTATTATTTTTATTATACTCCTCCACATACCCTTCTGCAACCGTCGATAATCTCCATTCTCCATGCCGTTTAAATCTTAAAATATTAAACTCTGTGCCAGCTAATAGTGAAGGAAAGGACCTTCTGAAACTGTGACCAATGTATTTTGCTGTATTTGTTAGTTTAAGAAACGATGCAATAAGGCTCGGGATTTTGGCAAATGTCTTTACTTCAACTACCTGAACAATTTCTGTTTCTATACTAGAGAAACAATGTCGGATTTTGTGCTTGCTTTGGATGAAATGACATATATATGTGGCAAATATCAGCTGGGTTAAATCTATGTTATTTGTTGTTGGGTGTTGTAAATGTTCTTTGTATTTTTGTTTTGGAGTCCGGAATCTTGACAATTACAAAGATCTGCTGTCATTTATGGTCATCATAGAAACATCATTCCGGAAGAAAGCATTCCAATTATCACGACAACTTTCATTAGATAAAAATTTTCATCGTGGGCATCAAGCAAAAAACGTAATAACTTCCTCTCTTGTAGAAACGTTTGCCTTTTTAGGCTTATAGTAAGCTATACCTTGTCTTTTAAGAAATTATTTTACTTTGGGGTGCTTACTTATATTTATATTTTCTTTGACAACCAAAGTCGATTTTATCATGGAATATTTCGACCATAGGGTTGAAGACTTTAAACAGTTGGATTTTTTCACCTAAATAAACAAAAACCACTGGTTCCTTTAAGTTAAACGCAGTTTCTTGCTCAGACGTCTGAATTTTTCACAAAGAAGATGTAAGCTGAAGGCTTCTGCTGATTCCTTGACTTCTTATGGAATGTCTAAAAATCACTATTATCACTTCCGTTGCTCATATTTAGAAAAGTTGACAACATATCTCCACAAACAAGTTTTTTAAAACTCTTTTGCTGAGAAAATAATAGCGACTAAAATAAATTGGCACAGAATCATTTGTGATATTGGTTAATTTACTTAATACTGTACAAAATCATGTAATTCGATTGCTATAATTATTTTTTATCACAGCATTTGTAAATTTGACAACTAAAAAATTTAAGTTTTAATATGTTTCTAATTTAAAATACTGGGTACATAGTAGAAAAAAAATCATGTATAAATCTCGACAATAAAATATCTTTTTGGCACTCGTGAGATTTCAAAACGCCTAATCTTCGTTATGAAAAATCCTCACGCTTGCAAAAAAAACTCCTATATAAATTCTTGTTCTATAAATAATTATTATTTTACCTTTACTATTCTATTTATTGTCATTCAGTATCGATTAAATCACTTATTTTATCTTAATCAGCCGACTGAATTTGAATACTAAAAGTAACTGCTATTTTTAAATTACGTTATCTTGGTAAGTCGACATACTATATCAGATTAATTCTAAATTTATACAGCCTAAATAATATGGAACCATTTGAAAAATAGATTTGTTTTTAAAATTAAAATTAAATAACCACAGGTAATACAACTCCAGTGTGATCCAGTCTGTCGAATGCTTTTGAGAAATCTATATAAATGACATCTGTCTGAAGCCTGGCATCTAAAGAATTTGCTAAATACTGCGTGATACAAAACAGATTGGTAACAGTTGATCTCTCTCTCACAAATCCATGCTGATAAGGCGTAATCCGATGCTTCATGTAAAAGAAAATAAATTCATACACCAGAATTTCATAAACTTCAAAGAAGTTATTAACCACAGTAATAGGCCTGTAATTTTGTGTTATGGCAGGATCTCCCTTTTTGAAAACAGGGACAACTCTAAAGGTTTTCCAAGTTTTTGGAAAATCAGCAGTTTTAACAGATAAATTAAAGAGGATCGTTAGAGGATATGCAAATGCACAGACACAGTCTCTAATAAAAATGGCAGGAATAGCAATATTCCTGTCAATGGTAAATTTCGGTTTTAATTTTTCTAAACTTGCATATACATCAGTTTTCAAAAAACCGCTTATATGAAAGTTATCAGAAGTTAAATCAGTTCTTTCGTTTTCATAATTTTTGTCGAGTTGTGTATACGAATTCTGAAAGTGTGTAGCAAATTTATTAACAATATTCTCATAGCCCAGTACATCTTCATTATTATCAATCATGGTGTCAGGTATGGTGAACGCATTTTTTTTATTATTTAAAAATTGCCAAAATACGTTTGGATTGCTGTTAATATTGCTTTCGATATTGCTGCAATAATTTTTATATGATATATCAATGTTTTCTTTGATTAACGTTCTCAAATTTCTTAATTCAGTCAGTGCATTTTCATCTCTATGCTTTTATATGTAATCAAGCAGCATTCTCTAGATAAAATCCGAGCGCTGATAGTTGTTAATTAATAGAAGGCTGGTGCGGAGTATGCAGAAAAATACGTTTTTCAGTATGATTCTTTATCGCTTGTTTCAAGTATCACAGTATGTGGTTGAAAATTCACCAGCGACGATGTCACTTATTTTGTATCGTTGAATTCAGAAAATTATGCAGAATTGCGAAACCGGAAGTGAAAAAATCTCTTGTATGTCAAAAATGGCCGCTTATTATGTCTTTAGGTTATCCCAAATTTCAATCAATTACCTTCAAAATTAAAGGAGAAAAGGGGGGTGTTCCATGATCCTGTTACACCCGGTATATCATGTCGCAATGGCTAACAGGAGCATTTTATCTAAATTTTTTAACATATGACCTCGAGAAACATTTAAAGAATTTTCCAGTCTTGGCTTATCAGGGAACATGGCTCATGTACGATGGGGCAGGGCCACATTACGAACAGAATGTAGGACGATATTAATTTAAACTTCAGGTTCTCTCAAAGCTGGATTAGAAGAGAATAAGATGTCCTATTAAGTGGCCTGCACGTTCCTCCGAATTATATTCTCTTGATTTCTATTTTTGGGTCAGAATGAAAGATTTAGTTTATGCATATCCGATAGATGATATCCATCATTTCTCTTTACTTTAGTCTGTTAATTCTTGTGTAATAAATATACAGGATGTTAATTAATTACATGCCAAAACTTCAGGAGGTTATTCCTTACAATATTTCAAGAAGAAAAATTCCTATTAACATATATCCTAAAATGCTTCGGGTCATGAACCTTTTAATACCCCAGAACTTCTTTTTTACGCCGACGTTTTAGTCAGCTTCCTTGTTCTTCTATTAAACTTTTTGGTATTTTGCATTCTTTTTTCGTATTTTTCACCGTTTAGGAGTTATTTAGCAAAATAAGGGAAATGTCGGAGTACTAATAAGCTAATGCTGTTGAGAATATCGACATTTTTATGTGACTGAAAGGAAACACTGATAATAAAATATATTTTTTTTCTTGAATCCCGTTTAAATATTTCTAATAGAATTCAGTTAAATATAAAACTTAAATTTCAGTTAAATTACAAAAAAGTGAGAACAAAACTGTTAAAACTAAGAGTTAAGTATAAACAGTCTAAAACATCATGGTAACTGTTGGAAATGTTAGTATGTAAGCATCAACTTGTTACACTCTCACGCCGCCACGTCCCGTTTTACATTCGGAATTAATACCGAAGGCAAAAGGGGCGGCAAGAGGGTACTGTCTACGGCTAGCTGCTAATGCGGAGATTATTTTTTATTGATACTTTCTTGCGTGTGGTTCGATTGCCTGTAGTTTGAGATATAGAATTACACCACTCACTAATCCAGTGCTCTGTGCAACTTGTTCCGGGAAAAAGGAGGCAACTTTAGAAGAAAATGGAAGTTATGGGCGCCATCTGTAGCAAATTACCACTAATATAATCATGTTTACCTCCGTTTTCCCCTGAACAGGTCCCTACAGATCAACCTGGAAGGTAGAGAAATTACAAAAAATAAAAATATATTTTTAACGATTGTAAATTGATTAAAAATACATATCTACTAATTCAGCTAATGTTGGAAATGCAGCTGCTAAATTACTACGATAATAAATAATTCTTAAGGTAATTATATATTACGGAATATTCAAAAATATAAAATACTAAAAAAACATATGACAGAGCAGTTTGTGACTGAAAAATTATAACGATAGATGTATATGCGTATTCTAATTATTTAATATCAAAAATTATATATTAATAAAAAATTATGTGGCTATAATAAATATAAAAAATGTTACGAGATACCAGAAATATATACACAAAATAATTAAAAAGAAAATAAAACACCAAAGTTATTTTATTTCGGTGTCACCAACACAGAACAGAACACTAATCTCACCACTCCTTCTTGTTACGTAACCTGATGATAGTCCTGTGGCCTCAATCTGGTGAAGGGTGGAATGTAGGAAAGCCCTCAATGTACCGGGGACCTGAACCTAACGTTACAGTTCTGTTTGAGATAAAACTTGTTGAATTCTCCAATGAAGTTGGAAATGTTGTTCAATAAATTGCTGGTACAATTTGTAGACAATAGGCAATATGCTATTATAACAATAGCGGTACAGTACAATGACTGTCTTAATTTTTAGATAAAGATGTTGCTTAAAAGTTGTTACTTAAAGAGACTTCAATAGATTCTTAAAAAGGCTCTCCAATAAGCTCCTAAATACTAGTCTTAAAAATCACCTTGCTGGTCGATATACAGGGTGTAATAACATATAAAACACCTAAGTGTTAAATTGAAATTTAGATTTTTGTCTTAAATGACAAAAATTTGTAACAAACGTTACTTCTTTAGAAAAATTCCTTGCGTGTTTTTTATTGTTTAGTATGAAGCTTTTGTGCGAGTTCTCAATTCTTCTTCATTTTGAATAGGTGTACCATAAACTTAGGGTGACCCACAGAAAATAATCCAAACTATTCAGATCAGGGGGACACCTGGGAGACTATAGCTAAGTTCCTTCCCGACTTATCCAACGATTGTTATAAGTTTGATTCAACACTAAAGTGTGCAGATGCACTATCGTGGATAAATACATTTGATTTCTTAAAATAGGGACATTTTCATGCAAGATCATAAGATCTTCCTCAACAAAACAAATGTAGGATTGTCCATTAAGTCTCCTTGGACGAAAAAAGGGCCCAACAAATCCAGCACACACATTCACTGAAAACTACACCATAGTTGCATGCGGGTTTTCGTCTGCCCGTAAATGATTATTGTGGAAATTAGATTCATCAGTGGATAATATTTAACGATCAAAAAAGGGATTTTCAGCCAGTTTTTGAAGAAACCACTGGCAGAAGTTCATAAACAATGGAAACTTACGAGGGAGTAGTGCTTGGATTGTTTGATTGTGACAGGGGTATAACAGATTATCAACGAAAAATGTCCAAACAAGTACAGGGTTATTCATTATAAATTACCCACCTCTTATAATTGTTATTATTGCTTATAGAAAAAAAGTTTTAAATAAAAGTCATGTGGTTATGACTGAATTTTGTTAGAGTGCTATCAAAAGTACAGTAGCGTGCAGATTTCAAGGGATACAAAAAAATAGAAAATTTTGTAAATGGGATACCCTATATATTAAATTTTTGGAATGATCCTTTGTTCCTGATTTCAAAAATTTACCATATGTTACACCTGCAATGTACCGTTTTTGAGCTATTAAACGTCGAATATCTTAGTTAAACTAGTTACTGTAAATATGGAAAATTTAACATTATTAAAGTGAGCTATGAAAATGATAACTATTATGTGTGATAAGTGACATTGCTTTAATGAAATAATCTAAATGTTTACAGTGAGGATGAAAAAGTCCAAATATTTATTTCTTAGAAAATTCTGAATGTAGTATAAATAATGCAATCGATCAATTAGGTAAAAGTTATTCCAAAATCCAACGTACGTTAAAAAATATCAACTACAGACCATATAAAATTTTACCCGTACAAGTTTTAACAGAAGTTCAAAAGAAAAAGGCTGGACTTTTGCCACCAGATGATTCAAAAGTTGGATGAAGATCCCGATTTTTTTTACTGAAATATTATGGATTGATAAATCATCCTCTTCTACGGTAGGAGTTGTTAATAGGAAAAATCGAAGGTCGTGGGAAAACAAGCACAACAAAAAAATATTGGTAAAACAAATAAAAAAATCAGGAAGAAGAACTGCGTGCATTTGGTGTGGAATTTTCAGAAACAAAATTGTTGGGCCTATATTTTATGATTTTACTTTAACTGAAGTTACCTATCTGGAAATAATTATCCTAGAAGCAGAAAATATTCTTTTGCAGAATTTTTCAGAAGCCAAACTTGATGATATGATTTGAATGGAGGATGGGGCAATTCCGCATAGTGTCCTACCCGTTCGAGATCATTTGAATAATGTATTCCCAATATGGATAGGGAATAACGAACTTATTAAATCGCCACCTAACAGTCCGGATTTGACCCCTATGGATTCATTTTTTTGGAGATTTCTAAAAGACATTGACAATAATAGTAATAATAATAACAGTATTCAAGATATTAAAGACAGGATTCGACTTGAAATAAACAATCTGAATGTAAATAATGAAGCCGTTTCCGGTGCAATTATAAATATAAGAAGACGTTATAAATTATGTATTGACAATAATGGTGGATATATCGAACATCTTTCATGAATTATCATTTATTTATATTTAAATTCCCTAAATAAATCTTTATTATCTAGTTTGTATAAATATTTAGTTTTTTCTTCGTTACTGTAAACCATTTTAATTGTTTAATTAAGGAAATGTCACTTATCAAATATAATTGTTGTTATTTTTATAGCTCATTTTAATAATGTTAACTTTTCTATATTTACAGTAACTATTTTAACTAAGATATTCAACGTTTAATAACTAAAAAACGGTATATGGTAGTAGTAATACATGGTGTATTTTTGAAATCAGGAACAAAGGATCATTCCAAAAATTTAATAATACGCAAGTATCCCATTTAAAAAAAGTATTATTTTTTGGTGTCCCCTGAAATCTGCACGCTACTGTAATTTTTATAACATTTTATCAAAACTCAGTTATAATCACACAACTTTTATTTAAAACTTTTTTTTGTATAGGCAATAATAACGATGATAAGGGGTTGGTAATTTATTATGAATAACCCTATACATGATTATGACTAATATTCAGTGTTAACGAAATTTTTCTTGTACTTATTTTAGGATGTTCTTCAACTGCATTGAAAACGACTTCCTAAATATCTTGATTTTCACAGTTGGATGTGCTCCTACAAAATTGTTGTTCTTTTTAGCACTTCCGGTTTCATGACTACCTATGAATAGTAGAAAATGTTCTTGGATCAGGTATTATGAGATTTGGGTACCGCTGGGCTCTTGGTATATTCATCTTGCTTGAAGAGAATTCCTATCGGCAAACCATATGTAAAGTGTATGTCCGCTAATTCGGCATTTGTATAATTCACCATATTTTTAGTAATAATTATTCTTAACTTCTTATAATTATTTGTCGAAAAACTCGCTTGCAAGGAACACTTAAAACTTATAATGGAACAAAAAAACAATTCAACAAATAAACATGTCATTGTATGTATGAGATAACAAATCAAAATTATCGGCCTACTAAATTTGGATTACTTATTATTGCAGCAAATTTTTTCTTTAGGCCAAAAAATATGATCTTATTTTGCCAAATAACTCTTAATCGATGCAAAATACGAAAAAATACAGGTTAACAAATAGTTTAAGAAAAGAACAAGAAAGATAATTAATAAAAAAAACAGTGTCGTCGTAAAAAGACGTTCGGGCGGTTTTAACGGGTTCATGACTACTAAAAAAAAATCACTGCGTAGATTGTTGCAAAAGTCAGTAAATCTATCTTATAGAAATTGTAAGAAGTAGTAGATACACCAAATTTAAATCAATTATCTTTAAAAATATATAAAATATGTGGAAAAACAAAAAAATTTAAAATTAAACACCCTGTACCTCAGTAAAGAAGCATTTTAGAACATATATAGAACTATTCGTCTTGAAATATTGCAAGGAATAACCTACTGAAGTTTTGGCAAGCAATTAATTAATACCCTGTATATTCTCATAACGTATTTTTTTTAATGAATAAGGGAAAGTCTACGAATAAAATAGACTTTGTTTCTTGCAATGTGGACTTAAGGAGAGTTTTTGCTTTTTAACAATTTGAAAAAAAATACATTGTTTCGAAAACAATTCATAAAAAACTCCTTTTTAAGTGTCACATTGGATACCTCCAGTTCCCTTAGAAAGCGATTTTAGACATACGTTTATAGAAACTTTTCGTCTTATTTCTTGGTAAGGGATAGGCAGTTCAAAATTTTCAGGTAATTTAGAAAGACCCTGTATAGGAGTTACTGTAAGATTTGACTAATCAGGTTTAGTTATCGGTTCGCTGGTGTGAAACAGAGTGGCGTGTACTTCGACTCAAATGGCTGGGTTCAAAATCGCGCCGCACAAAGTCAATGTGGTATAGAGGATGAACGGAACTGCTTGTGTCACCACGTTTCAAAAGGGATTTAAAACTGTGGTGTACCTGTGATTTGAGGACATAAAAGATTCCTATCCCGCAATAAAGTGGGGGTTCAGTGAAATCTACAGGGTAGGAGTGCCTGTGTTTACACAAACACTGACAAGCTATTCTCTTGGCTTCGGTGATTAGCCTTGGTAGCGGAAATAGGCCCACGTTGGACAAATGATAATAAACACCACAAAAATTAGAAAACCCCCGAATCGAAAGTCGAAGCTGCATTGGCGAGCGTTACATTTATAAAAAAAAACGCCGATGGGAAAACACAACCATAACCACCGACATTGCCAGTGCCTGTGGCGGGATCGATCCCGCAGCTACGGAAGGCAGGTTATCTAGTCACATTTTCCATCGCGTGCTCTAACCATCTACTCCACCGAGCGACATTAAATAACAGTTTAGTTATTCTGTATATTAAAATGAAAACAAATTTACTTCAATTTAATTTCAACAAGTTGAGCTTTTTTGAATTTTTCGAACCTTTTTAGTATTTGGTTTCTTCATCAAAATGAATTTACACACAATCAGTGATTAGCACATCAACTATTATGACTAACACACTTTAGCATTTATTTTTCTTTTTGAGTTTTGATTTTGGTGTATTGTATTTGAAATACTAATTATTAACTTTCATAATAAAACTATTATATCCTTCAATATATTAAAGAAACAAGATGCAGTATATGAATACGATATTATTTTGTCAATCGTATGTATCTATAAATAATTATTTACTAATCCGTCAATTTGAGCAAATCTTTATCAGTTGATATTTACATTTTTTATCTAATTCGGGGCTTTTGCCTCTTATCTGATTCTAAAATATGCCACCGATAAAATATGCCACACAAACACAATAAAAAATGGTTAAAACAATAGTATTAAATTTGCAACAATTTTGTAATAATTTAATATGAGTAAGCTTTAATTTTATTTCTAATATTGATTATCAGTGATTAACGAAATACTTTAGTGCTATCTATTATTGCTGATGTAATAATAATCAATAATTGCATCGGTATTAAAAAATTATTCACATTAATCAGTTATGCCTAAAAAAAAAAAATTGGCAATAGTAAAATCACTTTTTCTGGAATATTTTAGAAAAATAATAAAAAAACTATAACTGTACAATGTACATGTAAACAATTTTTATTGAAAACAGATACAAAATGGATTCTGTACTATATGTAGTACTTTAGGTATAAGATATTAGTTAACATACATTTTCTTTACTGCGAAAAATTAATAAAACATTGTATATGAAATTTAAAGTCATAGTTGGGGCATCTTGTTGTGGCCCCTTGGTGACAGAAACCATAAAAGGTTTGTTCTGCTGGGGGGTAACCAGATGATCATAAGGATCATACGGTAAAGTAGCTCCTTGAAACGTAGATGGACGCCCTTTTGTATGTGAGAACAATATTGAAAATACCTCTGGGCATAATATGGGGACCGTCTACGCATAAATGGAGCGACAGATCTGTTGGCCGACATTAAAAAATTATGTAACTGCCGGATTTGAAAAATATACAAAATGGAATATATTCCGTACCCTGGTTATGCTGAATGATGACAAGTTTTAAAATTTTATAACCGCCTAATGTAGTTAATAAATTTCTATATGAAATACATAAAAAAAATGAGATAAATTTTGGAAATCAAATATTTTGTACTAGGTATTTCTATATTTCTTCCTTATTTTATAAGAGTATCATTTCATTTTTGTAAGCTGCTTTACACAATTTTAAACAGTAGTTTCGGCATTACAGTTACATATAAGACCGCAAAAGATTCTAATTCTCATTTAAGGTTTCTGAAATTTTGATTACGTAAGATGTAAGGTCTATGAATTTTTTTATTTTGTGTTATTTTGGATCTTTGGGTGTCTCAATTAATAGCCGTATGAATTAAATAATTAAAAATAAATAGAAAGATCAACTCTACCTTTGAGCAATGGCGAGTACTAGAAAACGTTTCATTTATACATATTATAATTGTATTTGTTGATACAATGAATGCATTGCTGCAATATAGCAGTACATAAGCGGGTCATATCTAATTTGATATATGCGTAAAGATCCAAACAGCAAACTGTATTGCAATCCTTCTAAATCTAATCCGATCTAAGTTGCCACTAGTTTTTTCCCTAGCAGCGAAATTCTTTATGGACTAATGTTCCTATCCACTCCTTCCACGTTTAAATTATATTGATGTATCACTTGCGGCTGCTCTACTTCTTCCCAATAAATTCTTCTTCTTCGTGACACTTGTACATACACCATTAAAACTTTTAAGTTTGAATGAATCAATATGGTGTGTTTTATTTTGATTCATAAATCATATTTATTACTTTCCTAAGAATTAGCTTCAATATCTGATAGCCAAAAAATCGAAAAAGGTTACTGGTTACTCGAACTGAAATGAAATTTCAGTTCGAGTAACCAGAAGCCGCAGTAAGCAGTTATCTGTTAGAACCTGAAGATGGCAGATGAGATTCTGCCGAAATGTCGTTCAGACAACCAAGGTCCCTCTCGGGGCCTATCACCTACGCGGGAGTATACCCGGAAAACGAATTTAACATTCACCACCCGCGAAAACCTGAAAAACAACATATATATATATATATATATATATATATATTAAATATGATTTGAAGGAAACAACTACTCACGCAAATCCCCGACCTGCATTGAATTACACCTTCAAATCATGATAGATCGATAGCCAATATCATTTGTCAATTCCTAACCAGACAGGATCGATTTCGAACTTATTTGTTCTCTTCAGTATGCCATAGGTTATGGAACAGACATATATATATATATATATATATATATATATATATATATATATATATATATATATATATATATATATATATATATATATATATATATATATATATATATATATATATATATATATATATATATATATATATATATATATATATATATATATATATATATATATATATATATATATATATATATATATATATATATATATATATATATATATATATATATATATATATATATATATATATATATATATATATATATATATATATATATATATATATATATATATATATATATATATATATATATATATATATATATATATATATATATATATATATATATATATATATATATATATATATATATATATATATATATATATATATATATATATATATATATATAATGAAATATGTTATTTGTAACTGTCTCAGTATAAACTGAAATGTTTAAATATGTATAAATATATGTATATGCATATATTTGTATATATACATATTTAAATATTACAGTTTTAAAGAAAACTGCTTATTAAGATTAGGGTATGAAATATAGAAAAACGGGTTAGTTATTTTAAAAAAAATATATAAATACTCCTCTTTTTTTATCACATCTCAAAATGTTTATGTAAAATTTGTGGATATCAAGAATTTTGAAAATTTGAAATATGCATCCTTTCTGTAGTCAACTCAGGAATTTTAGGGAAAAAAGACGAAATAACTTTTCAAATGAAAGTGTATTGAACTAAAATGTACCAAGTGTAATGTTTAACCAACAAAACTGAAATTTACAAAAAGAGAATAGTTAATCTATGACAGGGCATTCAAAAATATATACCTTCGTTATCGTTTACATATTTGGCCCATTTTTTGATGTGCTCAGTTTTGTTGGATTTAATAGGAATTTTTCCAGATGGATTTTACTAAAATTGAAGTTATTATGTTAAAGTATTATCAATCAAAAATGTGTTTGAAGTAAGCGCTTTTTTTGATAACAAAAAACCTGGGAGGTCGAATTATATGATAATGGTAATATGTAAGTAGATAATTCGAATAAGACCACCGAGAAAAGAGGAACGGTGTTATCAGTTAGGGTAATTATTGTTATTGTTCTCGAGTTATTTTATTTCCTGTATGATCCACAAAATTTTCACATATTATTAAAGCATTTTTTTGTACATGAACTTATAGGCACAACATCTGAAGAAGAAAAAATAAATAAAATGAAGTAGGTTGCTATTGCTATTAACTTTTTAATGATTTTTTGTCTAATATCAAGAATATTCTTTACAAAAATAGTTAGTTATTGCTCATGATATACTTTAAAGAACTACTTCCATTATATCTAGAAATTTAAAGTTAATTTCGTACCATGAATTATTTTTTGAGAATTATGAAGCGGAAATTGTAGTCATAAGTAAAGACCGCATCTCAGGTAGTCATTCCATTAACGGACTCTCTTACCATTAATAAAATGAGACTAAATTTTGTGAACTGCAATGGTACATGATTTCCTTTTTTAAGAGCTTAAAAAATAGGTTAATAAAATTTTTTGATAGGTATGATGTGATTACGGATAAACAATTCGGCTTTAGAGAAAAACAAAAGCACTCACATGCGGTCCTGGATTTAATGAGCAAAACAATTTCCAATTTGGATTCAAGTAAAAAATGCTTGGCAGTATTTCTAGATTTGGCTAAAGCCTTTGACACAGTATCACATCACATCCTACTAGAAAAACTGAAAAATGTTGATGTGTGTGGTCTTGCCTTGGATGTTTTAAAAAAATATTTCACAAACAGAAAGCAGAGTAAAAGTTGAAAATATTTTGAGTGAACCATAAACTGTTACCAGAGGCGTTCCACAAGAGACTGTATTGGGTCCAAGTCTGTTCCTTGTGTATATAAATTAAAAACAGCAAATTTAAAAATGTTCAGGGTCACCTCATATCGTGTGTCGATTATTCGCCACTGTTTTTGAAAATGATTCTTGGGAGAAAGTATATTGTATCGCCGAAAATAATTTAAACAAAGTCTATCAATATTTAAATTTGAACTTATTGAGCTTAAATGTGGTTAAAACTAAATATTTAACTTTTACTTTATCGGCTAATGATTAACCACAAAAAAGAATATCTCTCGATTCATAAAACAAGTTGGCAACAAGAAAAAAATATTTGTGTTCGCAAATTATGAAAGTTAGTAAAATAAAGTCCTTGGAGTTATAGTCGATCATCGTCTGAGATGGAATGAACATGTTGAATATATCACAAAAAAAAATTAGGATACTCATTCAGAAATTTTATCTCTTAAAAGTTATACTAAATAAAAAAAAATACTTATTGTTTATGACTCTAGTTGCATCAATTATTAGTTATTGTATTATTGCATGGGGAGGATTATTTAAGAATGCCTTAAAAAATTTACAAGTGGCACAAAACAGTATTTTAAAAATAACACTATGTAAAAATAGATTATATAATACCTTACAACTATACAAGAAAGCTAATTCTTCAATATAAAAAATACATACACTTATCTTACTCCAATATGCAGTTATAAGGCATGGGTCTGCTCATATAATAGTCATGCTTATACAACTAGATCTATAGCAAACAAACATTTTATTATACCATTTTATAAAAAAACACATACACAACAATTTATTTTCAACTATCGCCCAAAATTATGCAATATTTTACCGCTTAGTATAAGGAATATAAAAAATTAAATAAATTTAAAAAAAGAAATAAAAAACAACTTTTCTTGAAAACCAAAATATCATCGACAATATTTTAAATTAACAGTTTATTTCTGTAATAATAGCGATGGTATAGTTTTCCAGGTTTCAATTATATCAGTTATGTGCTTTAATTTAGTTTCTTTCTTACTAAATTATTCTGGTTTTTTTTTTCAATTAAATAATACGATTACACAAAAAAGGAGAAAAGAAAGAAAAAAGGGAAGAAAAAAGGAAGGGGACAATTTTAAAAAATTCTCTCCCTAGAATGATTAATGGAAATGAATCTAGCTGTCTTAGCCTCCAATTACAAAAATTATATTAATTATAGATTCTTTCTGAAAATTTGATGTATTTTAAAGAGTAATAATATTAATTCACTGTAAAACTTAAAACGTGGATATATGTACATGCGTGTAAGTGCGAGTATATATATATATATATATATATATATATATATATATATATATATATATATATATATATATATATATATATATATATATATATATATATATACATATATTATTATTATTATTACTTTTTTTTTCAGAATATCCGATGGATCTGGGATCCGTGGCATCCGACGTCTCACAGTAGTCTCGCCGGCGCATTAACTACAGTCACTCCTCACATCCCCCAGGGTTAGTGACTGTTGACTGACATATAGGACTATGTTAGGCTTGTTGGCTTGGATTAGCCTGACCGTTAGGAACGATTGGTTCCAATAAATCCGGCATTTCTCGTTCTCGACAACGGACTCAATATATCCGGGGACGTAAGGCAGCACTGGTTTCTGGTCTACCCCGTACGAGTGCCTTAAATGGTAGTTTAGCACTCGTAACGCCGCGTTATGTCGTTGGACGTAGGCCGAAATTGCGTGTACGGTGCATGCAGATAGTATGTGCTAGAGCGATTTCCGCGCCAGATGGTAGGTCCTGCAGTTGATGTCAGAGACCTCTACATGCCACACGCGGCTACGATAGACCAATGTGTTGATAACACCATCTTGGCAGGCCATAATGAATCCCTCGACCTACGACATAAGCCGGCTGACCTTAGAAACGCTCATGTCAGCCTGGTCGATAAACCCATTGTTTCTATGTTCTTACAGAAGACACCATGCTGGGGTTTAACGACGTGCTGCCGAAACAGATTTTCCTATTCGGCAGCTCTAATTCAGGCTTTCAGATGATTTGGCTGAAGTTCGGTCACTGACTCATCATCAGCACCTCGCCGGCCTCCTTGCCTGATGTCAAATGCGAAACCGAGTTCATGTGCGGCTCTTTTTGCTGCCTTGAACATTCCTGCTCCCACTCCTACAATTTCGTGATGTTTTACGAACCGCAAGAGGGGATCCGAACTCCTGAGTATGTTACATGCCAAACTCAGTACTACTCTGCCATGCGTCCACTCCAGGCTCAAGAGTCCTCGGCCCCCCGTTCACGTGTGAGGTACACACGAGGAACGGACGATCTAGGATGAATACTTCTGTGAATATTGATCATCTTGCGGGTATTTCTAACTAATTGGCGCAGCTCCTCTACTGTCCACTTTACTACTCCGAAGGAATAGAGCAGAACCGGAACGGCAAGCATATTAGTTGCAGACACCTTGTTTTTCCCCGAAACTTCGGAAGACCAAATCTTTCGGACATGGTGTCTGTACTTGCCGCGGAGAGAATTCTTTATTTGTGTTACATCCTGGATGTGACTTTGTTGCACACCCAGGTATGTGTAAGTCTCTTCGGCATCCAGATGTCTAAGGATGCTTCCGTCTGCGAGCTGCGCATCTTTAGAAATTCCCCGCATCGTCCTCTCTTGAGGTGGACGACTGCACATTTGTTCAACCCGAACTCCATACCAATTGCCCGCGTATATTCTTCGACCACCCTAAGAGCGTTTTGTAGTTCGCGCTCTTCGGAGGCATAAAGTTTAAGGTCATCCATATAAAATAGATGGGTGATCTTATGCCTCCGGTCACTGGGTGGTCCACATTGATATCCGCGGGTTTGGCGGAGCCCCAGCAGACAACGGGAGGAGTGAGATGCAGAAGAGGAGAGGACTCAGTGAGTCACCCTGGAAAACTCCTCTCCCTAAATGCCACCTGCTCTGTCGTGACCCACTGTGTGCTGATGTTATGGTGAAGCGGGTCTTCCAGAGTGGCAGCAGCTGTTCTATGCATCTCACTAGTGGTGCTGGTACCGCAAGACATTCGAGCAAGTGCAACAATAGCTCGTGCGATGTTGTATCAAATGCCTTGCGGTAGTCTATCCAGGCCATCGATAGAATCCGATTGTATTGCACAGAATCCTGTGTAATACAGCGGTCTATCAGCAGGCTGTCCTTGCAACCTGCCATACCCTCCTTGGCACCACGCTGTTCATGTATCTGCTGGAAGACCGGATCAACAGACCTCAGTGTCCTAGCATACAAGATACGTGTAAATATCTTATAGCAGGGGATTGAGGCAAGTGATCGGGTCGGAAAGATCCCCCTTTTTGGGGATAAGCACAGTACGTCCCTCGACGAACCAGTCCGGAATCTGCTGCCCCTCGTTCAACCATGAGTTGAAGACTCGCGCCAGACGGCGGTGAGTGGAAGCAAATTTTTTCCACCACCAGTTGTTAATGCCGTCTGGGCCCGGGGTAGCAAAGTTCTTGGTGCCAACAAGTGCTTGTTGGACTTCCTCCTTCGACATCTTCTACAGTCGGCGGATTCTCGACAACACGCTGTGGCTCTTATAAGAAGCGGGAAGGATTCGTACGGAACAAATTGTTTTGTTCCATACTCCTCACCCGCCTCTTCAATGTTTTCTTTATCGCCATTATTATGATTTTTTTTTTTTTTTTTTTTTCGGTTTCCCGATGCCGGTCAGTCCTCCCGTGGCCTCCGACGCCTCACGGGAGTCGCGCCGGCGCATTAACTACAGCCACTCCCCACATCCCGCAGGGTTAGTGACTGTAGATACCAGAATCGTGTGCCCTAAGCAGACGGAGAGAACCCAGAATGACCGCCTTCTGCATTTGACCTGCCAGCCACTCGGCTGGTTTTCGGCAGGCCGGTATGATCTTCAGTTCCGAGAGCAGCGTAGGCTTTATCCCTCCGAGTACACCGATAATAAGGACGACCATTTTGACCGAGTGGTCTGGGTACAGCACTTGGAGCTCGTACCGGAGATCGCGATATTTGGTCCGTTTCTCCTCCTCCTTCAAGGTGATGTTTTTCTCCGCAGGTGCCGAGAACTCGATAACATACATCACCTTGAGTTGATGGTCAAGGAGGACTATGTCAGGCTTGTTGGCTTGGATTAGCCTGACAGTCGGAAACGAGTAGTTCCAGTAAATCCGGCATTTCTCGTTCTCGACAACGGACTCAATATCTCCGGGGACGTAAGACAGCACTGGTGTCTGGTCTACCCCGTACGAGTGCCTTAGATGGTAGTATAGCACTCGTAAAGCCGCGTTATATCGGTGGATGTAGGCCGAAATCGCATATATGGGGCATGCAGAAAGTAAGTGCATGAGCGATTCCGGCGCCTGATGGCAGGTCCTGCAGTTGATGTCAGGAACCTCTACACGCCACACGCGGCTACGGTAGACCAAGGTGTTGATAACACCATCTTGGCACGCCATAATGAATCCCTCGGTCTCCGACTTAAGCCCTGCTGACCTTAGAAAGGCGAAGGTCAGCCTGGTCGATAAACCCAGTGTTTCTATGTTCTTATAGAAGACACCATGCTGGGGTTTATCGACGTGCTGCCGAAACAGATTTTCCTGTTCGGCAGCTCTTATTCGGGCTTTCAGACGATTTGGCTGAAGTTCGGTGACTGACTCAACATCAGCACCTCTTATGATTATTATTATTATTATTGTTATTATTATTATTTTTGTGTACCAACTTTTCTTTTCCTCGGTATGAATTTTGAATTATATAATTTTAATTGTAATGTATGTATATTTGAATACTAATAAATTTGAATTTGAATTTGAGTATATCTGTAAGAGAGAACCCCCACCACCTACAGACATCGCAGTTGAAACCACGTGTGAGCTTTCTGCGACCCCAGCGGCCCGACGATCAGTATTTACAATTGCATTTCAATACAGTCTTAGAAGTTTTATTGTGTTATGTGTAACCCGTGACTAGAATTTAATGGCACAGAATTTAATTGCAACTTCTGTGAAAAAGTTAACTTATGTAAACAAAAATCGGACGTTTTAAAACTTCAGTATTTTAAACACGTTCCAATTACATCTGTAGACGTGCAACGGTCGTTTTCAGGCTACAAATGGATTTTTAATAACAGGCACCACAATCTAACTTTAAATCTTTTAGAAAAATTATTAAAAATAATTTAATAATAATAATAAATAATCTAACTTTAAATCTTTTAGAAAAATTATTAAAAATATTCTTTTATCTAGTGCAACAAATAACTCTTATAGTAGTGCAATAGTGTCTTTGGCTAAATGTTTATTGTTTATCTAATTTTAGACATTACAAGAATCACCCGTCAAAAGTATAAGGTAAGATATTGTATATTTCTTATTGTTTATTATTCCTGCACATGAAAAACTGAGGTGCGGTATTTTGTCATAAGTATATTAATTTTCAAGATTAATTGGCCGATCTTTCCATCTCCTATTAAATTTATTATTAGAGTTTTTCTTTGGATACAATTGTGTCAATAGTTATTTCCATGAAATTTATTTCTCAAATAGATTGAATGGTAGTTGGAAAAAATCGGCCATTAAACAATATTTAGTTATTGTTAAGGTTAGATAAGTTCGTGTAGACTAGCAGTTAACTACTACGTGCCATAGTGTTTTATCCATCTCCATCCAACAACCACTCATGTGATTTGACATTGTGCTTGAGACACGTGGATATTTCGATGGTTCCAAGCGAGAAGATCCGGAAGAGAAATATTTGTAATTTAAATAGGTAAATAATTTGTTATTGAATTGAAGTAAATACGGTATAAAATCCATGAAATTAACCTTCCGAAATTATATTTGATATATTTGCGGGTTGAAAGAAAGTTGACATTGTCGGACTCAAATGCTCTTGGACATGTTGGACATATAATGAGCCTTTTCACTACTTCTTAAATCTCAAAACAAATATGTTTATTTGATAGCTAACTGATAGATATTCACCTTGTGCAACTCTGTTTGAAATATAGGTCTCCCATTGTTTAATAAAAAAATAAACATTTATTGTGGCAATTTGAACACTCATTTGACCTTAGTTTTGTGGTTATGTTCTGTGTGTTCATTTACGAATCGTGTTTTGCTTTGTTTCTGCACATTATTGGAAGAAAATGGATCCAGGATTTTCTAAAGGAAATGCAGAAAATCTGCCGAAAGTTGACTTTATTATGGTGGACGAGTTTTATTTATCAGCAGAAGTCAGGAATATTAAAACAAAACGTTAAGTCATTAGTAATCTTATTTTCGTGTAATTTATTTATAAATATAATGGAACTACCATTATTTTAACATGCAATTGTTGTTACAATATTTTTTTCAGTTTTCCGATTCTTCTTTTAACTGTAAAATTTCAATAATTTAGCATCAATTTCTAAATACAACTACTTTTCTTACATCAAAATGATCTTCACAACAGTAAATGTTTCTGGTTTTCGTCAACTGCTTCTCAACTTTGGCTATTTTAAACCATGCTTTTCGTCTATATTCATCTGGTGGAACGTAAACGAAAATTTTGATTGGCCAATTCATGTTGTTATTTGTACATGTTGGTACAAAGCACTTTTTAAACATGTTCCACACACAACAATCCAAACTAAAAAGAAACGACTGTCAAAGTCAATTTCGACATCAACTGTCAAAAAAGCAGAGAACCAACTTTGCAATACACCGATGTGTCATGTTCAAGGTCGTAGTCCCTTTGACGTCACTAAGGTGAGTTGCGTGACGTCACGTAAAAGCGCGCGCTTTATTTCCGCACTTTTGTTATTTTTTTTTCGATAGAAATCATGCTCAAAAAAAAAAAAATACGGCAATTTTTTTTTATAAAACACTATCACATAAAACAATAAAAAAAATCTGTGAAAAGGCCCATTAACTCATATTATACAAATACATGATACAAATAAAAAATACTTAATACTAGACGGTCTCATTTTCGTTCGGTTTTATACATTTTTAAAGACATTTGATTCAAATTTTCAACTTTTGATATCAAATTTAATTTTTCTTGAATTCAGTTTAAACGTTTTTAAGAAAAGATTTCCAATAAATAATAAAACTTAAATTTCTGTCAAATTACAAAAAGTGAGGACAAAACTACTAAAACTAATAACGAAGCCTAAAAACTAGCCTAAAAAACCAAATTTAACTGTTAGAAATGTCCTACTCCTGTTAGTATGCACGGATCAACTCTTTTTCTCATCGATTGCCGTACATTTTGAAAAATTCCTGGAGTGTTTATTGTAGTTTTTCATGAATCTATATTCAATTTCTCAATTCTTCATTTTGAATAGGTGTAACGTAAATTAGACTCAAGGGTGCCCTAACAGAGAATAATCCAAACTGTTCAGGTCAGAAGACCTAGGAGACCATAACTGAGTTCCTCCCCAACCTGACCCACAATTGTTATAAGTTTGATCCAAAAATTCATGTATCAGAACACCAAAATGTGCAGGTGAACCATAGCGCATGAACCACATCTGATTTCTTAAAATAGGGACATTTTCAAGCAAGGTCGGAAGATTTTTCTCAAGGAAGCGAGTGTAGGATTATCCGTTAAGTCTCCTTGGAAGAAAACGGGGTTCTATCAGATAATCCCCAACAATTCCAGCTCACACATTCACTAAAAATTGCTCCTGAAAATACGACAATTCATAAAGGAATATTGTGAAAATTTCTAGTAGCGTTTCGAGAAAAATAAGATTCATCAGTATTTGACGGTCAAATAAGGAGATTTCAGCAATATTTTGAAGAAACCACTGGCAGAAGTTCATATGCAATGTAAACCCACGAGGGCTTAGTGCTTGGACTCTTTCAATGTGATAGGGGTATAACAGGTTATTAACGATAATTTTCCATAAATGACTAATATTCAGTGTTAACAAAATATTTCTTGTGCTTGTTTCAGGATGTTTTTCAACAGAGTTTAAAACGGCTTTCACAGTATCTGTAGTTCTCACTGTAGGATATACTCCTGCAAAATTGTGTTTTTTAGCATTTTCGGTTTCATGAATCCACCCGTGAATAGTAGAAATTGTTCTTAGATCAGGGATTTTGCGATTTGGGTACCACTCTTTGTATATCCGTCTAGCTTGTAGAGAATTCTCTTCGGCAAGCCTGTATGTAAAATGTATGTCCGCTAACTCGGTATCTGTAAAATTCACCATATTTTTAGTAACAATTATTAACTTCTTATAATTATTATTTGTTGAAAAACCCGCTTGAAAATAACTTTTAAAACTTATGATGGAAGAACAAACAATACACCAATTAAACATATATGTATGACACAGCAAATAAACAAAATTGTCGGCCTACTAAATGTGGATTACTTATTATTGCAGCAAAATGTTTCTGTATTTTAGACCAAAAAAATATGACTTTATTTTGCCAAATAACTCCTAAACGGTGCAAAATACGAAAAGATGCAAGGTACTAAAAAGTGTAAGGAAAGAATAGAGAAGTTAACTAAGTAAAAAGCAGTGTCTCCGTAAAAAAGGGTTCGGGGAGGTTTAAAGGGTTCATGACCCCTACGAAATTATCACCCTGTAGATTATTGCAAAAATCAGTAAATCTGTTTTGTAGAAACTGTTACAAATAGTATGTATACCAAATTTGAATCAGTTATCTTTAAAAAATTATAAAATACACGGAAAAAACAAAAAATAAATTGAAAATTCAACACCCTGTATCTCAGTAACGAAACATTTTAGGACATCTGTTAATAGGAACTTTTCGTCTTTAAATATTGTAAGGAATGACCTCCTATAATTTTGGCACGTAGTTACTTAACACTCTGTATATTTATCAATGCATTAAATAAAAACGAAAATTTACTCGGGTTTTCATCGATTAAGAACTTTATTTTGTATCCAATTCAATCGGTTTATTTGAGAACCTTAAGATTTAGCAATTATTAGTAAAGTAATTATATTCTGTCATAGTCTGGAGTAAGCAAGAATTTTGAAAGTGGAATAAATAAATTTTCCTAACTACAAGTAACAGTCAATTCCGAGGTATATTATTTATTTAGGTGCCGCATCTTTATTCTTATTTAAGTGCAGCCTTACACCCATACACTGCACACATCATTATTATAAAAAACGAAAAGTAAACTGAGAAAATAAATAAACGCAATTTCTAGGAAGCTAAAACAACTAACGTTTACTAACCGCGTGACGTGGTGAAAAAGCAAAGATGGCGTTGATTGCTGGGAAATTTATGTAATGAAGATTTATGACAAATACAATTTCATTAGGTATATTGTTCTGATCAAGTGCTTCGACGTTTACATGTCATATCTTTATATTGTTATGAAAGAACATTCAGAAATAATAGAATAGAATAGAATAGAATAGAATAGAATAGAATAGAATAGAATAGAATAGAATAGAATAGAATAGAATAGAATAGAATAGAATAGAATAGAATAGAATAGAATAGAATAGAATAGAATAGAATAGAATAGAATAGAATAGAATAGAATAGAATAGAATAGAATAGAATAGAATAGAATAGAATAGAATAGAATAGAATAGAATAGAATAGAATAGAATAGAATAGAATAGAATAGAATAAAATAGAATAAAATAGAATAGAATAGAATCTAATGGAATGGAATGGAACGGAACGGAATGGAATATAATAGAATAGAATATACATATACATATATATATATATATATATATATATATATATATATATATATATATATATATATATATATATATATATATATATATATATATATATATATATATATATATATAACATATATATATACATATACATATCAAAAACAAAGTTGGTCCCAGAGTGGAACCTTGTGGTACTCCAATACGATTTAACGTGTCAAATATGATTTTCAAATAACTGCGGTCGAAAGGTAAAAGCAAGTTTTCTGGCATTACTCACATTACTTTAGTTGATGAATGACGATGTTATGTTTCTTTATTTTTATATTCAATCCCTTACGTTTATTCCCGCAAACGATTTCATTTATTGGTTTACACCGATATGGTAGGTAGGTCACCGTTGGGGAATATAATCCCGGGATTGATTCCACAATATAATTTTTTCCAACACTCATATTAATCTAGTAAAAAAACTAATTATACTTTAGAAATCACACAGAAAAAAACATAACTTTGTTTCATAAAAAATATATATGAAATAGGTACAATTGTAGTTCCTCCCACTATATTTATCGTGATTTTATATACCAGCCAACACCAACTAGCATTACTAGTAATACCAACCGAATATGGATCATTATCAGCCTTCTTACTAGATTATTAAGCATATATTAGAAAAAATTAAATTCAGCGTTAGATTTTCACTCCTGAAATCTTAGAATTGTAATTCTTATTCACCGTTAAATGAATCGAATTTGAATTTAATCAATGACGCCCACAGAATTTTAAATACCAAAGTCGACCAGTCTTTATCGTCAATGTAATATTGTAACATCACCATTGTTGCATTTCAAAATTTAGCTATCGTGATTTGATCACTTATCAAACATATTTTGAACGATTTTGGCAACTTTGCTATAAATTTATTGACAAAGGGTATTATGAGATTTTGCACACTAATGTTCATCTCTTCTTTAGATCAATACAATCTACATATGTACTTTGATTTTCTGAAGAAAATATTCAAGGACTATCACCGATACGTTTTAAGTCCCGTCATGTTTTAGCCTTTCCACAATTTTTATTTTTAGATTTGGAATAACTAATGAACAGAGATTGCATTTCGTTCCGCAAATCATGGGCGGTGCCAGGTTGAGAAATACCTAAGTACGTGAGCGAGACTTGTTTACTATTTTAATCTACTGTTATGCGGCGAGGTGTCAATAACATAATTTATTTGTCTCCGTTGTATTGTTGATAATTTTATTTTTAGTATTTTATTCTTGATATTAATTTAATAATAAAGTATGTCCGACCTGCCCAAGGATAAGAAACGGCCATATGCTTACAAAGTGAATAAATTTATCAGTGAATTCTTGAATTTATTCTACAATAGTGCTATAATAATTTGTAAGGTGTGTTAGATTGGCTTGATATGCTGGGATAAACGTGATTGTAAACGTCACGTAAATTCTGTGCAACATAAAACTAAAAAAGATGGCGTACCTTTTCTTTAGTTGTGGCAATACAAATTATGTTCGATTTACTCTTAATGCTGATTGCCTCTGTTGTTCCGCTGCACATCCTCGATAAACAACCATTTCAGGAGTTCTGAAATAAATATAATCCTAAGTCGCACAACGTTGCGTAACTATGTACCAACTGTAAGCGAAGATATTGTAAATAAGATCAAATATGTACTAAAAAATACACGGCCGTGGTTATGAGTTGACGAGACGATAGATTGTAAAAAAAATTCTATTGTAAATGTTATAGTACGTGTACTGGACCTCTAAAACCAATATTTCCACTGTTACTAGCTAGCAAAAGACTAACTGAGTGTAATGACCAAAGAATTGCGCGGGTGGTGCTGGAGACGTTAGAAAAATTTGTCCTGTCAAAAAGTCAAGTGTTGATCTTTGTGATCGATGATGCCGCAAGAATGCGTTTAGTAGGCCGTTCTCTTCAATAACACGGTTGTAGGTTAGTACATGTTACGTGTAAAGTGCATGCTGTACACTTTGTGACAGAAACTATTCAAGAAAGTTTTCCAGAGATAGACGCATTAAAAGCAAGTTCTAAAAAAGTGTTTTTTAAATTTCCTAAACGTCTTCGCGCATTTCATAGCAAGTGTTCCAGTATTCCCAAACCACCACAGCCAATGGGCAACATGGTTGGAGGCAGCATTTTATTATGCTGAATATTTACAACAAATGGAAGCTGTAATACTACAATTCAATACAGACAAGGCTGCAGCTATTACGGATAGCCAAACAAAATTCGAAGATATTTCTGTTGAAACAGCTTTAGAGACTATTCACAAGAACTATAAAGGATTACATAACGCCATACAAAACTTATAAAACAGTGCGTTGTCGTTAGCAGAGTCACTGCAAATAGGAACGAAGTAAATCGACAACTACACTCTATAGGTGACGCAAAAAATGAGCCCGTTGGAGAAAAGTTCGCACGTGTATTAAAGCAGGACACCAGTTTTACCAAATTGACAAATTTGTGATGGTACTGATGGTGTATCTGCATTACATCAATAGATGGCGAACGGTTGTTCTCGATATATAAGCATATTTTTTCCAGCACGTCGAACATTACTCTCGGAGACAAACATGATGCTATAAGTTTTTACACATCTTTTCCAGTTTGTGATAACCAAGCTATTTAAGAGGGTAAGTTGTGCATATATTGTTATAAATTGTAACAGTTTATTGCTTTTATTACTAGTTAATTTATTTTTTACACATATTATGGTGCGCACGCCTAAATCCTGCGGCGAATTTTTGCCAACTCTACTAATGAATAATATTTGTTTGACTTCGTCAACTAAGTACATAAAAATAATGTAAAGTTATGGGAGTTTACAGAATCTTTCTAAATTTATTGTTTTTTGTCATCTTGTTTACAGATCATCATAAACCACACATTGCATACCTCATAAAAAGTTTATAAAATCTTGAATAATGCTCACACATTTAAAATATTTATTTTAAAAGGAATAATTCTACTTTAGTGGAATTAAAAATATAACTGAAGCTTCCCTCCTGTTGGTTCACCAATAACCCACCCAGGCAATATTTGTTTGTTGATTAACTTTTTGCTTTGTTACGTTAGAAAAATAGGCCACCTAAATGTTTCTTTTTCCAAGCAAATGAGAAGCAAATTTTAAACAATTATTCCCGTTTGGTAACCGTATTGCCCAAGTAACATTTTCAGTCTTATAAGAAATATGTTCGGACTCCACAATAAACTGTAGGGCCTCGTCTCTCTTTACTCAACATAAAATTCTAGGATTTTCTGGCAGTTACTTCGGTGACTTGAGAGGCGGTTAAGAAAACATTGTTTTTTTTTTAAGAAAACAAACATAACGACGCCGTCACGACCTAAAATATAACTGGCATTTAGACGTTACCACCTTGTTACAACCCTTTTACTATCAAATTTGGACAGTTGGGAAAGGGTTGTCAAGACTTTTCATATGACTTTCATGTGACTTAATTAAATATGACCTTTATAGAACTGTTAGGACGCGTCGTAAGAATTGATTGTGATATTGTCATATAGAGATCGTTATAGAGTCATTATAATGACAAAAGAATGTTATGAATCAGTATGTATTGTATATATTTTACCTATACGTATATCTTGTATAAATCCGTTTATAATAGGGATAAATAAAATGTCAATGAATCAAACTGTATAAAGTATGAAACTAAGAACCTACGAGGTGTTATTATACGAAAATGTTTAATGTTTATATCGATTTCGAGCTATGTTATAATGCCAAAACTGCTGGGATTTTTTTTACTGTAAAAGTAGCAAAGATATTCCGAAAAAAATACAACTCGCCTTCCTGATCAAAGAAAATTTGAGAAATCACAAAAAACAAACATATTTTAAACATTGGTTTAAAAGGGTTAAAACGTGTACTTACATATTTGTAGGACATAATTGATAATGTCGAAGAAATATATTTCTTAATCAAATTTCTATGTAATAAACTTATAAATTAAATTTAAAGTTTTAATATTTTTTATACTCCACGTAATATTTATTTAAACAATTATGGAGAACTAATAAGAAAACTAACTATTAACTCACTAAGCAACTTCATTATTGTAGATTTTTTTTAAATTACTCTAGATGTTTTATACTTTTGAAACGATCATAGAGTCTTATTCATACAAAAGAACCTTATATGACCGACTGCCCAATGGCGTGTTCACATCGTTTACGTGACTACTGTCATTTCATATGACTGCATTATCATTTTGCATGCTTTAAACCACCTTTGAGTCTTATTTTTATATCTGCAACGGTTTCACTACGTCGCGCGTCGCATGGGTGATTCGCATATTTCGTGGTGAAAAAAAGTAAAAAAAAAAACAGATTATAATACATGCAAAAAATATAATTTTGGTGCAAATTTGTTAAATAATTTTGGATCCCGAAAGTGTAACATTTTATTGTGTGTGTTGAGGGTATGCGTGATCAGAGGCCGTTTGTAGGGTTTTTACAACTGGAGAGGCTCTAAGGCCCCTGTAAAAATTAAGTGTGGGGGGGTTAATGCAACAAAGCCAAATTCATAAATTTTGACCACACGTAGGCATTTATCTAAAAACTGGGTTTTCGGGTTTCCCAAAAAAGAAAAAAATCGTCGTCGGCTATAATGTTGACTACTTACATTTATCTAAAAACTGGTTGGATGGGCTTAGCGTGTTTGAAAAAAAATGAGGATGATCTCATCTTAAAACTTTGTAACAAATGTTCATTCTCGTACTTTCATTCATAGCCTAACATTGACAGCAAAGAATTTGGTAAATTTTTATTAATTATTCGTGAATCGTACAGAGGTCGTATTGAACCTCTGTTACGACTACCACTTTTTGGAGCACTATATTTCTGTTCATGGTCGTGTCGAGGCCGTGTTCAATGTTAATATAACCTCTGTTACTGCCATCAATTTTTGGACGCCTACTTTCATTCATGGGTCATATAGATGTCGTATTGAAAATTAATAAAACCTTTTCTACAACTCCCTTCAACTTTAGATACTATTTTATCTCAAAGTTTTGAGATCTTATCATGTCTTTAATGACCTTTGTACAACTATCTTGCTACAAGGTCATAATAAAGTCATATTATTTTTTTAAAGATCCTTATACAACTATATTCCTTAAGTCATGTTAAGAGTTGTATTGTAGATGCCAACAACCTCTTTACGACCTCGTAACGACCGCCTGAGGACCATCCACTTTTAGCATCTTTTGGATACCATATGAGCTTCATATGACAAGGAGTTTCGATAGTCGTAGGTATTACCTTATAATGACCCTTAGGTGATCTACATGCATTAAAAATATTTTTACGACCATTTTACGATCATTACACGACTAATTTGGATATAGGTCAAAAATCATAACTAAAATCTTATCTGGGTGCTTAGAAATATCAACTGTAACTTTTAGTGAAAGAACATGTTAACTAATTTTTTTTATATCGAGATAAATACAGACAATTTAAACTATTGGGACTTTCTGAAAAATTGTTCTTATTAACTCTTTTATAAATATGCATATAAGAAACTATTGCCATCTATACACTCCAGTGCTTACTAAACAACAAATAATGCACTAATAACTTCAACTCAAAGTCCTGATTCAAAAATTAATTATAATTGTGACGATTTTTTTTAAACCATTATTAAAAGTGGGCCAGAAAATTTCTTTCCTGTTCATTAGCATTAAAGAGATAACATTTGACCTCAAATATAGTCGATATGATGGCTCGGTGGCATAGTTGTCTGGAGCGCACGATAGCAAGCGTGACTAGAAATCTATCTATCGTAGCTGTTGGTTTGATCCCGCCACCGGCACTGGCAATGTCGGTAGAAATTGTATTTCTAGGTATAACCCTCTTTTAGACAGCCTCGGCTTTGGACTCTGGGGCTGTCTAATTTTTGTTGTATTTATTATTTATTTATTTATGTACCGATAAGAACTGTATGATTTTTCTGTATGTTGTGATTTTTGAAACTGAGTTTAATTCAGTCAATTTTAATTATAGCATTATCAATTTAATGAGGAGTGAAATTAAAATAACTTTGTTTGTCATCAACATACTGGTGGATTTTAAATCAAGATATTTGCTAAAGCCAGCTGTATATGAATATAGCAGAAGAGGCCCTAAAATATTACCCTTTGGAATGCCATGTTCAATATCGTCGAAATTAGAGTATTGGCCGTTTATCATAAATCTTTGCTGTCAACTTTCTAAACAATCTTGAGAAAACTGGGTAAATAAATAATTAAATTTACAAAGAATAATATTAATTTAATAAATGTTTTGAATCTACGAATATTAAACCAAAAAATTATATACCGGTACCGACATGTCATGACTACATATTTTAAATATTAAAACTTGTTTATTAAAAAACGAATTGCAAGTACGTAACAAGATGTTATAATATGATGAAACAAAACATTTAATGCGGATAGTGAATACCTTTATTCTAAAGTTTAACGATATTGTAGATAAACTGATAATCTATTCTAGCAAGTCAAAACGCGCATAGATTGTCAATGTAGACATATATGTTTATATTTCTGTTTGTATTTACCACCAGTTTCCCGAATCATTCAAAATTTTTAAAATTATTTGTTTATCCACAAATACTAGGAGTCTATAAATAGAAATAACCTTGATTGCAGATTGCAAATCAGATATTTAAAAAAAAATCCAAATGATTTGATTATTTATAAATCGGAATTAGGGGATATTTAAAATTAGTTTTGACAATGTTTCTTCTTCATAGCAATCATATCTAAATAAAATAATAGAAATATGGCTCGTGTGAAATAACATACACGTAATATGTAATATATATGATAATTAAATGGATATTGGTAACCAATTAATATAACGCTTGTTATATTAGGAGTGAGACTTTTTAATTTAGAACAAATATTTTAAATTTGAATTGATTAATATACACACACACACACACACACATATATATATATATATATATATATATATATATATATATATATATATATATATATATATATATATATATATATATATATATATATATATATATATATATATATATATATATATATATATATATATATATATATATATATATATATATATATATATATATATATATATATATATATATATATATATATATATATATATATATATATATATATATATATATATATATATATATATATATATATATATATATATTTATATATATATATATATATATATATATAATATATATCATAGCTGTGCCTGTACTTATGAAATTTACTTATACAAAGTATTTAAATACTTTTTTTGTTGTACTTGTAATTGTACTTAAGTACATTTCAGTTTTCCAAGTAATTGTAATTATACTTAAGTACAATTAGTATAATGTACTTGTACTTATATTTATCTTAATAATTTTTCACAATTACAATTACTTTTCCATAAATACAATTAATTTTCGATAAATACAAGTACTTCTATAAGTACAGTTACTTTCAAATAAATACAAGTACCTTAGAAAGGAAAAATCACTTTCTTAACAAGTTCTGTTATTTATCTCAGTTGAATTTAGGTCTCAACAGAAAAGGGTGCTGTTATTCTCCTCTCAGAGTTTTACGTCCTATAGTATCATGCTATACAAATATTGTTTCTGTCATTAAGATTTTTGTTAGCAAGTAAAGAAATAATATTTTGTAAATAGTTTTCATATCTTTCATATTTTATTATAGCCAATCAGAGGTTCTACTTCTACGTTTGCGTTTTAGTATAAAAATAATATTTCTAAATAATTCCTTATAAATTTTCAACAATTTAGTATTGTTTCAGTTATTCATTAGTGTGAAATTTGAAACACAGAATAGAATTTTTAATTGAAAAATATTTGTATTTCTTATGTGACTAAAATACATAAACAAATTATTTACCATATGTCTATATGTAATGTTGTCTTTCAGGGATATATTCTTATCCACAAATTTGAATAGATATTTGGTTTCTAACTCAGACTCAATTTTGACACACGTAAAAGTCTGCCCCATTTATTTTAATTATTTTTGACATTTTAAAAAAATTAAAAATATCCCACGAATTTTTTTCCGAAATTTTCAAATTTTCTACGAAAAGTGCATTTTCATCTTTCTATACAGGGTAGGTCAAAAACAAGTGTGTTATCTCTTATGGAATACTGTTTTAAATATTTGTAAAGAATTTATTTTACCGATTTCAAAAATATTTAATTTTTTTATATTTTTCAAATAATTTTTAAAATATATGGGTTTAAATATTGAAATAATAATGTCTGAAAACAACAATATATTTTTTTAATAAAAGCAATTTTACGAACAAAAGAAGCATAACAAAACGAAAAAAATATATATAAACGAACAAAAATGCATTTGTTTTTCATAGAAATTATTAGATTAATAGATATTTTTCATTCATTTTAACATCGGTAGGTTTATTGAAAATAATCCTGCCATTAAACAAAATATTATGATAAAAAATGAACATTATTGTTACATTTGTATGACTGTATAAAAATTTAACATATATGTGAGAGTATTAGCACTATACAGTATCGTGAATTTTTTATTTTTCAAATAAAAAAATTATTAAATTCATTAGTTGTTTATACAATTTACAATTTCCCTCATTTTTAGAGAAAGGTTTAATAAATTATCTGTATTAGATTGAAATGTATTTACTAATTGTATTTGTATTTAAATACATTTTTCGGAAAGTAATTGTATTTGTACTTAAATACTTTTTTCTTGTACTTAGCACAGCTCTGATATGTATATGTATATATGTACATATGTATATATATATATATATATATATATATATATATATATATATATATATATATATATATATATATATATATATATATATATATATATATATATATATATATATATATATATGTATATATACAGGGTGAGCCACGGTGGGTGGAGTATTAGAAGTATATGGAGAATGGATCAACCAATTGCTTTGAAATTTTGGTTACCAAGATAATCGAGTATGATCTCTCCAACTAAAATATTTTCGAAAGTGCGGTGTTGCCACTTATACGTAAAACTGGCAACATCTTCGTTATTTTAAATAGAATGCCCTGTATATTTTTGCGCTTTTTGGATCGCCGTCTCTTTCTGAGTAACTTTTATTAATATTTCCCTATACCTATTTCAAGCCGTTTTCGAGATAATAATTCTTTTCTGAATTTATTGCCAAAAATTTGACTTTCAGTAAATCGTGTTTTCTCCTATCTACGCAGCAATTAAAAGATAATTTTTTAGTTGCGGCTAGGCAAGGCCTGGGGGCATCTCCTCCATTAATCAAATGTTTCGAATATCATACAGGGTGAGTTAGAGAACGCTTTCTACAAGTGACTTAGAAAAATGCACGAAAGTCAATTTTTTTTAAATGGAATGCCCTGTATATTATTACTGATTCGGAAAGGCGATACATTTACCTCTTTAAAAAGGTAATATACTCTATACCTAATGCACACCGTTTTCGATTTATGGGCACTTTTCTGTAACCTTACCAAGAATATTAGTCTTCTGGTATATCATAACGGGTGGGCCATGAAATTTTGTTTTGTCATTTTGTAATGACAACAGATGTTATTTTTCTAAATAAATTTGACGTTAGTGATATTTGCACCTACTTTGAATAGCTATGTAGCACAAATATGGCAGAAAATAATTATACAAACACGGTTTTAATTGATTTGTTTATTATCCATGGAGAGTGCCTCATTTATTTTTTCACTGAACTGACAGTTGTTGAATAATAAAATAAAACAATCTCAATCCACACTGTAAGAACTGATATTAAATATATTAGATAATTTTCATAATAACAAAGAAACCTTAGCTGTATTCCTGGATTTGCAGAAAGCTTTTGATACAGTGTCGCATTTAAAATTTGTTGGAAACAATTAGTGATATTGATATAGGGGTCTGGTTTTTACCTTAATCAAATCATACAGGCCTATTTCACTTATTTCAAATTTCGGTAAATTATTGGAAAAATTATCAAAGTTAGAGTAGTAAAATATTTGCAAAAGTATAGTCACATAACAGATTCCCAATACGGGTTTCATGAAAAAAAGTCTACAAATGATGCGACTGCTAAACTTGTATCGTATATGTATAACATGTAGACCAACCAAATTCCTCGCTATGTGTCCTCTTAAATCTAGCGAAGGCATTTGATACTGTCTCTCATGACCAACTGCTTTGCAAATTGGAACATATAGGATTTAGGAGTGTAGTATTCCGTCTGTTTAAAAACTACCTACAAAATAGGAAGCAGAATGTTAGAATTGATAATACTGAAAGTGACCATGAAATTGTAACTTTCGGTGTACCTCAGGGAACAGTTCCGGGACCTGTACTCTTTATAATATACATTAACGATATACTTACTTAGAATTCAGCTGGACAAATAATATCTTTCGCAGATGATACGGCAATTTTTTACGAAAATTAAACTTGGGAAATGTTGAAAACTGCAGTTGAAATGGACCTGAAACAAATTAAAAACTATTTTGACAGTAAAATATTAACTATTAATTACAAAAAAAAACATACTAATTACCTAAAAAAATCATTAGCTTGTAATCTTCCTAATTCTGATACAATAAATATTCTGGAAGGGAGTAAAATAATAGAAATAGCGTCGGCTTAAAATGTCAAATATTTAAGAATTTTTTTAGATGAACATTTAAGATGGTAATATCAAATCCAGGCTATAGTTCACAAATTGCGTGGAGTAATTTATAAATTTCGCCAGATGAAACAAGTACTTAATATTCAACAACTTAGTACACTTTATATAGCACTATCAGAATATATTTTAGGATATGGTTTAATCGGTTGGGGAGGAGTTGAGGCCACTTTTCTAAAACCATTAGAAAGCGTGTAAAAAGCAATTTTAAAAATTGTATCTGAGAAACACATACGGTTTCCGACAGAAGTTTTGTTTCAATTTTCTGGGGTATTTAAAACTAGACAACTATATTATTACAGTTGCCTAATACACCAATATAAATTCAGGAATAATTTTGCATATGCCTCTCTTAATTATATCTAAGGAAATGAGACAACTGAAAACTGATATAATGATCAAGGCAATAGGGCAAAATTATTTTGGATATATTGGTATAAAACTATGTAATAAATTGCCCAAGAGTGTCAAGGATCACACAAATATTCATAAATTTAAAAATTCAATAAAGGCATCGATAAAAGGAGGTGAAAATCTTTTTGAAGATCAAATTTAAAAAATATTTGTTTTCTTTTTGAATTATGGAATTTTTAATCGCTTCTATTATTTTTACTTAAATAGTTTAATATTTTTTTTTGTGATATTTTCAGTTTAGATTTTTATTTTTATATATATATCCAAAAAAACATATTTCGTAACTTTGTATCCTTTGTATTCTTTGAATATAAATAAATTATTATTATTATTATTATTATTACATATTATTATTATTGTAGTATTTTTATTATATTAGTGTTATTATTATATTTATTAAGTAGGTACCAACAAGTTCGAGTAGGTAGTACAGTTAGTAACACAAAAAAAGGCTTGCCTCAAGACACAATTTTGGGCCAACACTATTTTTAATATTTACTGTAATTTATTGAATTATAGTTAGTAAGGTACAATAATTTTCACCTATAAATGCAGATTTGTCACATGACCTGAAACCTATAAGTATAAATGGTTTAACAGCTATTGTTGAAAATTCTACTTCTATACAATATATAGGAGTTTATTTGGACTCCCAAGTAACAATTTTAGTTTTAAACTACTCTATCAGGTATCCTCAAAGCTTATTTCTAAGATTACTTACACACATAAGTAGTCTGAAAAAAACTCCATAAAACTGATTTAAAACCGTTATAAGAGTGCAGGTGCCCACCTAGAGAAGTGTTTACATGCCTCGTTTTAAAACTAGTATTAAAACTTTTAAGTTTTAACGAATTGTCCAAATCTTTACACGTAGAGTATCTGAAGAGTATTATAAAATCATACTTGATTTAGGGTAAGTACCATATTAAAACTTAAAAGGCACACACAAATGTTCACTTGATTCACGCACGATATATACATGGGCCTCATGCATAGTTATAAAATGAACATATGGCGACATTTGAGAACGTTCAGCTTATAGATGGACCACTTATAATGAAGTACTAGGACTCCTCCTTTCAACGACGCTAAGGTTACTGTTAAACGTGCGTTAGATAGTTCTTAAAAATTCATGCGCTCCCCTAAAAACACAAATTTTTATAAATGTATGGGTAATTTTTTTTCTTGGTGACTTAAAAATAAATAAATCGGTAGCATCAGCGGATAATATGGTTCAGTGTTAGTATGTTTTTAGAAAACATTTCTATTTTTTTTTATTTAATCCGGATCACTCCCAATATGGCTGGCCGTTATACATCTCTTGCCACGAGAAATAATGGCGGCCGTTCGTATAACCCTTATTAGTTTTGAACATTTCTATTTCAAAAAATTTATTTTAAAATGTCCATTAAATTACCAATTGCTCTTTAAGTATATCGATTTGTTCTTATAGAAGCATATTTTAAGCCTCATTGGCCTTACCATATTGCTTGAAACTTGTAGGCTTATCCCGTTTTAAATCCTTTAAGCACATAACACAACCGTTTTAAAATATATAAGATTCCTAAAACTAACATTACAAATTACAATCATATGTAATGACATTATTAAAATTAGCTATTTTTAACAGAATAGATTTTTGAGCAGGTACAATTTTGCGTCCCTGATATAGAAAGTCTACTTACGTAAACTGGATAAGACATAAAAGTTCTAAGAAAATAATATATTCTTACCGAAAAACATAAATAAATTCTTCATTTTACGTTTTCCTTAACTTAGAAAAGCCGAAGTGGTAACACGTGTGCTAACCGTAAATTTGTTTATTCGAAAATATTCATATTAAAACAATTATGAATCAATTGAAAGGAAATCTTTTAACTCGAGACTCGAGTTGAGATGAACACCAGTTTATACTAAAGATGGAAAATTATTTCATCCGCGAAAAAGGATAATGGACTTGTATTTCCAGGTGGAGCTTTACAACAGCGAACAGCTGACTTGCGTGGAATTTCAAAAATTGAGTCATATTGTTTGTGTACCGCTGACAATTGAACCGAATAACATTATTTATGGCTTTGACTCTTTAAGATGAAAATTGCAATTTTACAGCGGCCTGATTATTGTGATATTTTAAAACATTATATTCTGGAATAAGGAAACCAAACACTACTATGTTTATGATTGATTTATTACAGATTTCTTTTGCTTCATTAAAACTCCAATAAATAGTTGGATTTATGAAGTTCGACCTGAAATTTAGTGATCTGGAAGCATTTTAGATTTATAACCGGGCATATTATTTCTTTAATTGTTTCTTTTATATTAAATGTTTTACAGTTTTATATATTACAATAAAGTACTCTTCTATAAAAATAACAATGTATAAGTATAAGTACTACTTGACACAAACAAGCTTGTCTTAGGTGTCAATTTCTTCCCGACAATTTTGGTAAAACATACTCGTTTTATTTAATAATACTTAAGGACATAATTATTTTAAGTATTTGAAAAATGTGTGAAAATTGAATTGTAGTTATAATAAATAAATACATAAATAAATAAATAAATGAAAAAAATTAATAAATTGTTAATAAATCGGGTCCTTGTAAAGCCTGCTGGCTCGTTATGTGTATGTTTGTAGCATGTGTTTTATGTATTTTATGTATTATACTTGTTGCGAATATGTATATAATTTTGGTGCACCTTAGTTAAGTTAATGTAATGTATTTTAATAATTAATAAATCTTTTAAATTGGAATTGGAATTGGGTCCTTTTAGTAAAATGGGGTTATTTCTTGTAAAAAAAATATTACGATCATGCCTGGAATTTTTACTAACAGTGAATATGCCGATATGGTTATTCGTATACTAATTTTGCAATAGAAATGCCCACAGTGAAAATGCAATATGGTATCCAAACAAAAGATAACCAGCGAAGTCAACGTTCATTACAACATTTCACCGTGAAAGGAAACTGGATCATTTCATATGTTACAGTTAACTGATGGAGTTTTTGCTCCACCTCAAAAATAAATGAAAACAGCCACAATATTAGCCCATTTAGACTAGGAACCATCAATAAGTGTTGGAAGATTTAGTGCTGAATTGTGGAAATATTATGTAGACAGATGAAGCCACATTTACTAAGCGAGGTATTTAAACCAAAGAGATATTTGGTCAAATGAAAATCTTCGAGCAGTGCGTGAACATAATCTCCAGCACGAATTCCAGTATTGGAGATATTGGATGACACTCTAATTGGACCATATCTTCTACCATATCGATTGAATGCATATCGATTGAATGCAGACGGATTTGTTGAATTCCTAAAAAATGGCTCTTTTGATTTTATGGAAAATATTCCTTTACACATTCGAATGAACAACTAATTCCGATTGGATGGTTGTCCTGCCACTACGGTAGATATACATAGCAATGGTTGGACACTCACTATTCTAAAAAATGGATTGGTCGTGGTGGATCTGTGGCTTGGACTGCACGCTCACTGGATTTAACATCGATGGATTTTTTTGTGTGGATCGCTATTTAACAAACAGTTTATAAAGGAAAGGATAATCCAAGCGTACAAAGAACTGAAATCGGTACAATATTGGTCAGCCATTTGCTCCTAATTAGAAGATTCAATGCTTATCTCCGAACACTTTGAATAAAATGGTTTTTAAAATATGTATAAAATTTTGTGATTTTAATTATTATTGTTCATAATAAAAATTATTACATTGTTGAATAATAAGTACATTAGTAGAGTGCTGTCTTGCTTCTTACGAATTGATACATCGGCTTTAATTCTAACGTGATTTTATGTATAACACAACTGATTCGTCGGCTAAAAAAAATTATGCTTTAGCCAATAACGAATAAAGAATATTTGATAGGAGCCTACTAGGCATTTTCCATTTTATTAAATAATGCAATTTCCCAAATAATCGTGTGGATACAGACTATCTTATTTTTTTATTCAAAAACTTTCAGGTTGATGAAAAAATAAAAGAAACAAAATAGTTTTTAAATTAATCAAGCTTTCCAAGGCACACTTTTGTATGATAAAATTCTGTCCTGAAGATAACACTGAAATACCAAAACACTATATACTGCACTTAACGCGCGTTTCGCCATCCAAGTTGGCATCCTCTGGAGATTATTAAAACTCAGTTTTAATCATTATTAATTATTTGGTGTTTCATGAAAAACTACGTTACTCTGATAAAATTTTGGTCCGTTAAAGAGATCGAAAAAAAAATTAAATGAGGGTAGCTGATGGTTTCACTCATTTTTCCGATAAGGGATGATTGTAAAAATATTCCTCAGATGCGTTCCCAAATGTGGAAAATCTTTACCAAAATTCATCTTTTTAGCTTTTTACAAATTTGAGAAAAAAATTAAAACACTAATTTTAGCCTCCATCTCTGCAGGGGCATAAACAAAGCGTTTCTCGATATACCTCCATATGGAACTTTTTCTTATTTTGAGGTTCTTCATTCGAATTTTAAGTTTGTTCAGTTAATTCTGAAACACCCTGCATAAGTCACAGAATGGGTCAAGGGCGTCAGTACTGATTTGAAATTGGGCGAGTAAAGAAGAAATAAGTTAGGGACTAAAGTAGTGATTTCGAAGTATCTAAATTGTGGTTATAATTAATTCGTTTTAATAGCTAATTTATTCATTAAATTATTACTGTTAATTATTAATTAGTAGTGAGTATTACCAGGAGTTTTAGTCAACAAATCCATGGCAGATGTTTGTAGTGACAGTAAGCACGTAACAACATTATGATTGGAAATTCAATTGTTATGCTAAAAAATAATTGAATTACTGCTACTGTTCTTGGGACGCCACTGAAAATCATTGTATGCTATTATAGTAAATTAGTGTAATTATTTCAATCATAATATGTCTATATTTTACCCATAGGTATCGCATTAACGTAGAGTAAAATATGTAATAATAAACGTAACTTACTGCATGTAATGATAATATTTTTCTACTTGGGTAACGCACAGGAATATGCCAGATGACTTGCCTTTGTTCGATATGTTTACCTATACAGCGTGAGTTAAATTAATGTGAACGGAAATAATGTAGTATGTTAAAAAATCTGATATTATAGTTGTTACATATTTATGCATTTCTAGAAAAAAATAATAATTATTAGGTATTATATAAGCATCATTTCAAACCTAACATGATAACAATAATGAACACCTACAGGATTTTATATTTTATACTATTCTTATCTAAATGCACCAGTATAAAAGTTTTGGGTAGGTTATAAATCAAACACATGACTTCCAATACATTTTATCGTAGAAACTCTTAAAACAACTACTAAATCTAGAAGCAAGCATTGCATTGAATTGAAATATTGAGATTAAAAAAATATCACACACCAAGAAGAAGAATGAAAGACGATATTATAGAATTACGGGTTTTCGATTTTTGAGTTGCAACTGGGAGGGGGGTATTATTTCTTAAGTGTAAGAATTTTTCATCTTGCTGTTTTAATATTTTCTCTGAAAAAATATATTAGAAGTGTTGTGTTTGATTTACTACCTATATTCAGTGTTTGCATATATATATATGTGTAATTATTTTGAATGCTTATAATAATAAAAATTAAAATCTATATGTGTAAAGACCTTATCATTTAGTTACTATATTGTTTAAAATTTCATTTTAAAGTAGTGTCGGGGTAAATCCAAAAATAGCAATTACCAAAATGCTGTTTGTTGCAAAATGCCTGCAATTTTTAGAGGAATATTAATAACTCTTGTTAATACAAAAAAATATTAATAACAAAAGGGTTTCATACTTCGATGCTTGGAACGTAGGTATTGGAAGGGGGTAGAACTGGAAAAATAATGTAATTTCTGAATTCTCTTTCTACTTTCTCTGTAGCCTTCAACGGCAGCAGAAGAGAAAAATAAGAGTATGCGTACTATAACAGGCAAACAAATTTAAGGTTAAGATTGGAATTTCGGAAGTATACATTTATTTTTAATCTCTAAAAATACAAAATAGGATGATATTTAAAATGGTTTTAGGACTTTACTATATATGTCTATACCGGTTGGCTACAATTACAGGTACAGGTACCTCCCCCTTTTTATTCTTTATTTTTCAATATAAAAGTTTTAATCTAGTGTACAAGATATTTTGCATAAAAATACATTTTTCGATCTAACCAGATCCAAAAATACACTTCCGGTTTAACTGCAAATACTCGTATTTTTTTATTTTAAATATTACCCTGTATATGTTTTAATCTATGTCAAAAGCTTTTGACTCCTTAAATATCGAACTACTAATTAAAATGTTCTACGGAATAGAGAAAAATATCTTATTGTGGCTCACGTCTTACTTACTAAATCGTTTTCAATAAAATTGTCTTGACACCGCAAGTGAGAGAAGACTCTCTGATAAACACTTGGTACTTTTAGGAGTGCCCCAAGGATCAATTTTGGGGCCTTTACATTTTAAGGTCTACACCGTAGACTTGCCTCGAGTCACGAAACTCTGCATGTACACTGACGATATACAACTTTACTTTGCTTTTGATCTGATGAAGTCTGAGGAAGCCCAAACCTAAATTAATCATGATTTAAATGAGATAAAAAATTGGACCCTTCAGAATTCACTTCTATTGAATCCAAATAAAAGTAAAAATATAGTCTTTAGCACTGCAAATAAATTAAGAGTCCTCACTTACTTTCAACTGTCAATTGACAGTATAATTATAGAACAAGTTGACAAGGTGAAAAATTGGGGGTTATCCTTTGGTAAAAATTTAAACTTTATTTCTCATATATTGGAAGTCCTTAGGAAATGTTTCTACTACTTTAAACAGATTTCAAGCTTTAGACATATGATTGGATCACTAAACTTCTGTTATGTGAGTCCTTAGTCTTATCACATGTGTACTGTAATCATGTTCATGGGCCTCGTTTAACTTTATCAGAAGCAAACAAACTTCAAAAAATCCAAAATATGAAAGACTATAAATTATGTCTACAATATCAAGCCAATAAAATATATTTTCCAACTACTTAAATAAAGCTGATGTAAACTGAAATTTTGTACGCATTTGACCCCATAAAATGGGTTTAGGCTAAATCTGGCAGTTTGACATTTGAAATATCTAATTTAGTTACAAAAATGTCAATGTCAATAAGAAGAAATTATTAAAATATATGACATGAATTATTATTGACAGTATCGAAGAACGCTGAAAATTAAATAATCAAAAATTTTAATGAAACATTTCAAGGTACGCTATTAAAATTTAATTGAGGTAAGTGAGGAATTAAATAGAATGATTTTTTTAGATTAGGATGATATATACTGGTATAAGAAAGTTATGTGCTGGCCACATCAGATATTTTATTCTTGACAACTACTGTCAAAATTTTGTAGTAAAATTCAACTTTAGATGAAAAGTGTAAAATATTATAGCTAAAAATCAAAAATCCGGCTAGACAAATTGATAGAGAATTTCAAAACGAATATTTAAAAAAGAACGCCTGAGGCATAGCATATTCGGTGCCGAGGTGCTTCTAATAAAAAGGAGATCAGCTCCCTCGCATTGGATGACATTCTTACCTTTATTAGAAGTCTGCAAAGATTTGACGTAAGAGCAAGAGAAGTATATGGCTTAAGGAATAGTGGATTTTACTCACACTTGTCTTATTTATAATATAAATGACGTACAAATTTATGGTATGTAATATTTGTAGAGGGTGCTGTGCTGTGTTTGTCAAAGCCATACATAAAATACAGTACAGTAGAATTCACTATTAATTAATTAATTTTAAATATATATTAAAAAAAGGGTTACCTCTAAAATGGTTAAAAATTGTTTGCCAATGGACTGTGTAGACTGATTTCGGTGTGTGCCCAATGATGGCATTACTAGTATTTAAACTTAAATTAAATAATAAATAAAAGTTATTCTCACATATAAAAAATAATTGTTCGAGAAGGGTCAGGAATATTGAAGAACGTTCCAGATTGTATACAGATGGATATATAACGCACACAATGGGTCTAGGAGCCCAGTATTAATTTGGAACTGTGCAAATAAAGAAGAAATAAGAGTTTAAAGTAGTGATTTCTTAAAAGTATTTAATTGTGACAGGTTAAGCCCTTCATTAAGTTATTGTTATTTAATTATTTAATAAGTAGTGAGTAACTGTAACCAGTACTTCCAATCAACGAACCAATGGTTTAAGGTGTTTGTATGGCAGCAAACACGTAACAATATCTTATAGAACTATGGCCTAATACCCAGACAATTATACCACACTTAGTTTTATACATACAAGTAGTATACAGAAATGTCATGTAAAACTTGAGATTTTAATAATAAAATTACAAATACTTTGATTACTAAATAGTACAAAATAAATTTCCAATTTCTGTAGGTTCTGTTTAGTTTTACTAACAATAAATTTAAAAAAATATGTTAGTGGTACTGATTTGAACGTTTATTTATTTGATAAATTTATTAAGCTACTACATATCGAGACCATTATATTAGGAGGGTGTAAACGTCAGCGGAAGTGTTATAATTATACGCCCTCTGATATGATGCCCTCGATATGCTAACAGTAAAAACTGTGAATTAAAGTAGGTAGTGGCACACAGATATTGTTTACTTATATGTAGGTCTCTTTTTATACCATGATGAGTTCATTATTGCCTAAATCTATCTAATCACCTCACCGTATGTTCTGTAGATATTATCAACCTTTGCGCTAAACTATATAGCAGGAAATACGTCAAAAGAGCTTATAAACAGCAGTTACTTAAAATTAATTAATAAATTATTTGTAATCCGATTTACAGTGTGTACTGCTTTTCGTGGCGTCACTATAACCATAACAAAATGTAGAAAATCTGATACTTTTTATTCTAATTTACACTTACCTACTCTGATTAGAAGAAATTTAAAAAATCTCAAAATGGGACAAATGAAGAAACAAAATTTGTAAGGAAATAAAAAGAAGAGTATCAAGTATCATTGAAAATAAATACGCATTCAATGATTCTGAAGAATTTTGTACAATGTTAAAGTAATAACATTAATATTGTGTAATATAAATATTAACTTTGAGCCAGAGAGATGGCCACTCTGCAGTCTTAAAGTAAATCCGTTGGATTACTTTGTATGGTCATATGTTCTTCAATAACTATATGACAATGACCAAAATCAATTTAGTAATATTAGGAGCTACTAAAAGGGTTAACCCAGTATTGAGAAAAAATGGCTCAAATTTCAATAGCTCGGATCCACACAACTGGAGGAGAAGATTTACGGCAACTGTGGTTGCACGATATTAAATTCAAGGGGTATGATTTGTTAGACTTCATTACCTACTTATTAATTGAAACTTCAATGCTTGAAACAATAATTGTTTCAACATTAGTTACTGATCTTTTTAACGATTTACTGAATGTAAGAACAGAGACGTTGCTATTGATTCTTTATTAGATGAATTGTGCGAATTAGCCAACCAAACACCATTCAACTCTTTAATCTCTATTACAATAATGTAACAACAAAATATATTTGTATATTTATAAGCATGTTATAAAGGAAAAATTAAAATTATAGTTTAATTTAGAATATACGCACAGATAAAATATAGAACCTTATGTTAATAAATGTGTAAATTAGTTTTAGTTAACACCTTCTTTTTCCCTAAGTTTACCTTTTCTATCCGAGGTTCATTAGGTCTATGAAAAAAATTGCCTTGATTAACCCCTTGGCGTAATGGTTTCCCAATCGATTTCATTACAAACGGAAAAAATAGAGTGTAAAAGAAATAATAGTAATAATTCAAAAAAATATTAAAATAATATTAAAGAATGAAAAAATACATATACAGAAAAAGATAAGAAAGAAACGAAGAAACAAGAAGAAGAAATATAATTTGAAAGGAAAACTATGATAAATGTAAAAAAAGTTCAATGTAAAAAAATCTGAATATTGTTTTATCTGTAAAGCAGTGTGTATATATATGTATAAGTTGCATACAGGAACATGGGTATTTAGTTATTTAATGGTTTAGTATATAGGTGTATATAAGTTATGTATAGATAGGTAAAATATATAGTAGAATAATATATAAACAATTTAATTCTGGTAAATAAGTCTGAAATTTTTATTGAATAAAATCGATTGAAAAATCAAGACTAAACTAAATAGATTAGCAGTAAAGGAAAAACAAATAATGTTTGTTTGCACATTTGCTGTATAACATAAATTAAAATTTTATATTTTTCACATGGCAATGTGCGAACGGCCATGCTGCTTTAGCCATTCCTATCTCTAATTCACTGGCGGAAAAAAGAATTATACCTGAATAGCATATCCCTCTGAAATAAAGCCTTTCTATTACAGAAATGACAAGCACAAAGTCGTAACACGTACCGTTTTCTTGTTACTTAATTAATTAATAAGACATTATGAGCAGGAATAACATTATTGTTAATTTTACTAATTTCTTTATTGCTATATATCAATGATGTATATGACATATATTAGGATTACATAGATATGTCTACAAAGATTGAGAATAATTATTGAAAAACATATGCTAAGTTAATTTTTTCTTTTAGAACCAACAGTAATCTCGCATCATGGCTGGATCTCATCGTCCTTGATAACAAATTTACAATGTATTGATATCTTGATGAAATCTTTCTCCTTGCTCGTCGCTTACCGCATCCAAATTTTCAGGAAAAAAATTTAAATGAGAATGCAGAAAGTGAATTTTTAAAGACATACAGCAACCAAGCATTTGCTACGAATCTAAAAGTTCGTTTAGTAGTTGCTTATAGTTCTCATCCTTCTTGTTCCCTCAATCCCCTGACTACGCTTACAAATGAGTTCCAAGCTCTGAGTTCCTGTTTGTTGAGTGTTTCTTTAAAATCTGCATCGTCAAGCAATTTTCTAATTTGAGGACCATTAAAAATGCCTTTTTTTAAGTTTGGTGTCAATTAATTAGGGAAAAAGTTCTCTTAAATATTTAAATCATTTACCCTCATTGTTGAGTGTATAAACCTATATTATTTGGTTTTATATAAAAATTATTCCGTACGGCTATGGGTTTCCCTACTACCGCCATAAAACAGGTAGCAACCTTGGCAGGAAAGGGATCAGTACAGTACTATTCAGTTATTCAGATACATATTATGTAGTTTATGTCAAAATTGATATTCTATGCAGCAGTAGTAATAAGTGTTTGGTTATCAAGACAAATAAATGAATTAAAAATAAATTACATGCCCACTGCTTACGTCCAGCTGAGCAACTACCGCGAACACTCTTTATGCATAGCCTTTACAAAATTTGTCATTAACCCAAGTTTAATATGGAGAGGTGGCAAAAGGGCATTTCAGGGTCTACAAGGAGCATATATTTAACATTACTAGTTCCTGGTTCAAATTCCTTTCTTTCCGGCGTAATTCTTTTCACATAATATTCTTTTACTGCACGACTGTCCCACAAACAAAGAAAACAGCAATATTTTGTAAAGCCTCCTTGAAACCCTATTAAAAGGGCTATTACTTTTAAATCCCCACATTTTATTTAAATTTTATTTAAATTGGTATTCATACTGTCGTAATCCTCTTTCATTGTTACTGAATGGGCAATTGGTATATGTAGATGGTTTTAAATTATGTAGTAATACAGCTTTTAAACTGTATTTGGAGGAATCTATGAATAAGCGCTACTCAGAATGGGATTGCTCGATATTCAGTTCTTGTATTAAACAATCAATATGAATGAATACCCGCGCATGGTGAAATTTCAATATTATAAAATGAGGAAAATATTGCATTTCTTTTTCTATAAGTCGTAGTCTTTGTTTCTTTAGCCAGTAAGTTCCACTCCTTAAGTCGGGAACCAAGAAGTCTGCTTGTTGTTTTGACAGCCCCAAGTCGCCTACCAAATCATTCAATTAATTTTGAGCAATAAAGTTAGGGTCACTAAAACTTTCTGGAATATACAGGTCGGCACACTGTTCTGGCTGTCTGAAGAGTCGTTACTATTTCCATTACCTCCCAAAACAATATTTTGCCAGTCTAAGGGCGCATTTGGCTCTGGTAAGTCTTATGCATTGTAAGGAACAGGTCTTAGGGCTCATGGCAAAATCGGATATTTGATTTTTTTGCTTTTCCTTTTTGGATATCCCTCAGTTCTTGTTACACAAAAATAGTAATCATCGCAATAATTGGTAGGTTCTCGCCATACCACTGGAACCGCAAAAGGCATGCTTTTTCTTTTCCCTTTCATCCACTGCACTAGTAACATGTTACAACTTACACAACAAACATGGGGAGCCCATTGGTTGTCTTGTCTCCAGCTAAAACTCCAAAATTTAGAAAATACGCTTTTTTTCACATTTTGAGAAAATGGCCGCGCTTGTGACTTCACACGGAATTCTCCACAAATGTAACAAAACTTGTTAGGTGAGGTTTTGCAACTTCAGCGTTTGACTCGATATTTTTGTCGTAACATAGTTATGTAGACACACGGAAACACGTTCTAATAGTTACAATTGGACACTTGGAAGGTCGAAACAAGACTGATACTGAAAATGTCCCACCTTACTTTAACTTGCACTTCTAAAATTACCGACCGTTCGTAAAATTCATACCTGGTAATATATTATAGTCACACAAAAATGGTACGTATTAGGAATTGTTGGATATATTTTCTGTTAAAAGGAAGGTATTAACAACATACAAACAGTAGTGTGAACTATGTTGTGTCAGCCAGTGTTATAGATCTAATGATTCAATAATATTACAGTTGTTCTACAGGTGGAATTTTATTAGTGCTTACCACCTAATTATAGATTTATTGCTGAAATGTCCTCCACCATCTCGTCGTGTTATTTAGCTAGATAAGATTTTTTATAAATTATTTTTCTAGGTCGTATTGTTGTCATTATTTATGATGTTGTAGTAGCAATAGAAGTACCATTAGAAAATGGATTTTGTATTTTGAAATTTCGGTAATTTGTTTTCACTGTCTTATAGCCAATTCTACTGCTTACATAACAAGAATGCCAGGGTTGAAAAATAAAAATATGGCAGGCAAAATATTACAGTTTGTATTTTTTTCTACTAACCTGAGAAATCACCATTATTTACTCCATTCCTCTAATGAGAAGTAGTATTTCTCTCCCTTGGTAAAAAGTTATAATAAAAACCACCTAGGTAAATATTGAAAAATTTTCTATATTTTTAATGAAATAAATAGAAACTTGTTAACTTAATTCTAAGCAAAAAACAAATAAACTCGGAAATTCAACACCGGTAAGTGGTATGATGAAAATTATAAAAAATTATTTAAAATTATAGTTAATTGTACAGTTATGGCAAATCATGTGTATTCCTGCATTTCCTGTATTAATAGATCTAACATTTGTAACAGGTATATTTACTTCTGTATTATGAATAGTTTTCGTATTTTGTGAACATTCATTGACACTTGGCACTAAATCATCACTAGCCTGGAAGTTTTCTAGGACAATATCTTGACGTGCAAAGCATATTTTCATTGGGTGAGGTGGGTTTTTGTACTAATTTGGCAATTCTCTTCTTGTCAGCCATCGATTCCTCAATATACCCTTCAGCCACTGTAGCCGACTTCCACCCGCCGTGCCTTTTTAAGCTTAGTAAGTCTCCTCCATTTTCTGCCAGAACTGTTGCCGAGATGCGCCTTAGAGAATGACCAGTCATTTAGGATTTTCTAATTTCAGATATTGAGCCATGACATAGGGTACTTTACTAATAGTATTGTGCCCAATATTTTGTTTAATATGTTTGCTTCTACGATATAAAATAAAAAGTTTTTTTAATGTCAGTTGGCCTGTCAGCTAAGTATTTTTTAACAACATTAATCCATTGTGGCTCAACAATAACAAACTTCCTAGATGTTCCGTTCTTTGAATTAGGAATATTTATTACAATAATATCATCTCGGATGTCTAAATCATCAAGAACCATATTACACAGTTTGTCTATTCTGCAGGCACCTGCCACCCCAATTACCACAATAGCCTAGAATATAATTCTTGTAAAAAGCTAAACACAAAATAATTTTAAAATGTACCTTTTTTTGATAGATATTCATCATCAGGAGCTTCAATTATAAATTTGTCGATTTCTTCTTTTGCAAATACACGTGATTTTTTGGGTTTATAAGCATTTCTGCTTTAAAAATGCTGTAAGTTTGAAAAACTTTGAAATGTCAATGTTTTCTTTTGTTGCAACAGTGGATTTTAACATAGAATAATTTGCCCACAATGTTGATACTTTTTTGCAGTCAGCTTTTCTTTGAAATATGCCAATAAAACATTTTCTGTTATTTTAACAGCTCCCTTTTTTCACACCATAGTTTTAATTGAGTGTATGCATTCATGTACAATCTTTTTGATTTTTTTGGCAACAAATCGCTACTTACACTAGTTGCCACCTCTCTAAGTTCAGGCACACACAAACTTCCATCTCTAAATCACTGTCACTAAAATTTTCACCCATTTTACAATTTTGTTCACACGTTTTACGTAGAACTTTTAGATATCGTCCATTTTCTGGAGAATGACATCTAAAATTATATTCCATTAATTTCATTTTGTCAGTTTGACAACTAAACTCCCAGACTACTTGATATTTCGAAATATTTGAAAATAAATGGGAAATGACATATCAAAATCTAATCAAATCAAATATGGTAATATGTCAATGTTAGTAGTAAACAGAATTCTATATATACGTCGGCTGAGAAGGCCATTATAGACCTCGCACATTATATCCTTTGGCACTACGCGCCTCAGGATATAAAAGTGCTCGGTAAATAATAGCTCACTTCTCAACCTAGGTATATAATACACTATTGCTCCAGATTTTAAAAATGGCAAGTAGGCCTCATTTGAATTTGCCATATCTCCAAAATCGATGAAGCGATTTAACTCGTTGCAGTCTTAAAATGTAGATGGAAGTTCATTCTTTTGAAATCTGTCATTACTTCTGTCATTTTGACTACTTTCAATTTGAGCGTAAAGAAGGCCTATTTTTAATTGCGTCCCCCATCTTGAATTTTAATATTTCAACCATATTGACATTTGCTCTTTGTAGTATGTTTAAGCAGCTAACTATTGATATTAAGTTAGCTAAAATCGGACGAGAAAGAAAAATTTAGCAAACAGAACAAAAGGTACGGTCTTCCCTGCCCCCCCCCCCCCGACATGTCAATTAGTATGATCAGAAAAGAACATCACTATCCAAATAAAATATAACACAATTCTTTGTTGCCATATTAAGTATTTAAAATATGGTAGGTTTTCTACTCAATGGCTAAATAATATGTCTATATAGTTTAACAAATATTTATTCATACTAATAGATCTGAATCTATATTTTGCATTGAAAAATTTATATTATCTCTCCCTGGGTTTTACAGAGTTTAGGAGATCTTTTATCACAGAGATAACTGTGATATTTTAAAACAAATTTTGAAAATTGTGTATTGACTTTCTTTTCTATTTTATTTAATTGCGAGCAAACGTGCAATGTTTGTTCAAACCAAATTAGTAATTAAGTCACCATTAACCATTAATATCTGTTCGATTCTGGTTGCACAATGTTGCAAAATGTTTCTTGGTGTAGGCTGAAATAATTTCCCCATATTTGTTAAATAATATAATTTATTCGGTGTGTATTTAATTCTAACAGTTATTAAAATTTGATTAGATCCTACACAGAGCTGGGTGTAAATACCAATAAAATACAAAATACTTGTATTCGAGTATCTATTCAATATAAAATGAATAAAACTTTTAATACTTTTTAATAAGTATTATATATTTTTTAATTATCTGATACAGATGATATTTGAAAATAAGAGAGAATATAAGACCGTTTTAAAGATGCTGCAGTTCAAAACGCAGTTTTTCATTCTACTACCGTTAAGTAAAGTTATTTTAAAGTGCATCCTATTCAATGTTAAATGCAATTGTTAAAAAAAGACACTCGAATCATAAAGAGAATAAAAATAAAGTTATTGGGGTTCAAAAACTAAATTAAAGGAACGTTATTGCCTTTTCCCAAAAAAAGCAACTATGCAGCTACGGGCACGTATTTTGGAGTTATTGCTCCTCATCGGCATAAAGTAGCTAAGAAATTGGATCTAGGGCTGGATAGATCAGGAACAATAACTAACACACGGCTGGAAAGTAGTGCTGGCTAAAATCAGAAAAAAGTGAAACCGATTAACTGATTTCCTCAAAAACCGGCTTTGGATAAAACCGAGTGTACAAATGTAGATCAAAATCGGTTAATCGGATAACTGAATATTCGAATAATCGGTTACTCGGATATCGGTTATCCGAATAATCGACTATTCGGTTCTCCGAAAACCGGTAATCGGATGCTTTAAAAATTGATTAATAAGAAAACAGATTAGATTGAGTTTATAATTTAGATTTTAGTAGACAAACAAAATTAATGTTTTCATTTCAGTAGGTCAGGAGCTAATAGTATAAAAAAATCGATACAACAATTTTATAGAACTATTATGTACTAGTTATTTTGGCGAGGTCGGTAACAACCAAAATTAATACAGAGGGCTGAAAGTATTGGTGAATATAACACCAACACACACATACATGTACATTTAACTAGCTATCACAAGTGTAAACGTATATTATCTATAGTTATTTATTTGTGGCCTCCTATAATGTTACTTCTCATTTTCTTTGGGTATTAAGCCATTATCCTACAAATTATTTATAAAAATATATTAAGTAAACTTCTGCGTCAAAAGGATTATTCTATGAAAACATATAAACATGAGCACAACATACAAAATATATCAGGTTTTATGTAAATTTTAAACAGGCGTCGGTGGCCACCTGTCCGCCTGTAGTTTCAGATTTTAACATTTGAAAGAAAAGAAACGCATTTTAATTGATTACCCGAATAGTCGGTTATTCGAAAAAATGGTTATCCAAATAACCGGTGATTTGAATAACCAGTTAATCGAATAACCATTTAAACGATTAACCGGTTTTCGATTTTGTACAAAACCGCGAATAATTCAAAACCGATTAACCGATTAATCGGTAGAAAGGATACTACACAATATTCAATTAGTGCTTATATGTTCCCATGTGTCATATTTGAGGCCTCGATGGGCACAATCTCACATAGAGCTCTATGTGCACGTCCGTTCCCACCTGGAAAATCAAATAAAATAAAGATAAAGCTATTGCTGTTCAAAAACTAAATAAAGAAAGGTTATTGCCATAAGAAAAACAACTATGCAGCTATGGATACTTGTTTCCGAGTTATTGCTCCTCGTCGGCGTAGGATTGGATCTAGAATGGGATAGAACAGAAACTAAAACTAAAAGAAGGCTGGAAAGTACACAGTACAATAACTTGTTCCTGATCTATTCCACGATGAGGAGCAATGGGTCCAAACACATGTGCGTGGCTATATATTTGTTTTTTTTTTTGTGGGCCATGGCAATAACCTTTCTTTATTTAAAAAAAATATTGGCTTTCAAATCAAAATGCTGTTTGTAATGTGACTAATTTGTTTCAAAATGCACTTTTATTTGTTTGGAACAAGACGCAGTTTTCTTATACGTATTTAATAATGCACGACTAAAATTTAGTCCAAAACGTAGGTTTTCCTATGTACAGAGTGGGCAAATTTCGAATTTTGTATAATGTAACTCGGTAACTGTAAGATATACAAAAAAATGGAAGACACATTCTCGATCTCCTTTTTTGACGCAAATTCACTGGTGAAAACAAAAATTTATTATCGTCTTTTGTTTTCTAGTTATAAACCAAAGTTCGATTTTCGACTTTTCGACACATGTCAATATCCTGGTTGTTTGTAAAGTTATGAAAAAACAACTTTTACATACTTCAGGCACTTTTTCCAGTATAATACAGTGGCGTTGAGAAAATTTTAAAAAAAGATGCAATTTCGAGTTATGGCATAAAGTTGTATTTTTTTTAAATGGGAATCATTAGCTATGGTGTACTTAAAAAGGAATTTTTCTATCTTTTAAACTGTATATCATATGTGGCGTCGCTTTGGATGTGCAAGTACTTAATGGCAAAAGTAATCTTTTAGTAGATTACATTTTGCGTGTTTTTTATATTTATTCTAAGTATATTTATTTCATGTAAGCGTTATGACAATGTTTATCCGTTTGTCAGTAAACTGCATATTAATAATTTTGTTTCCATCATAATTACACCCCATTTAATTGTAAAAGTGAAGATGGCTTAAGAAAATTACGAGAAATATGATATGCTAGAATGCTTTATTCAAAGTAATAGTAATTGTAATACTGCATCCGAAATATATTTCAATCGCTATCCAGAAAGAAGAGACAACCTAATAAAACTATTTTTAAGTTTTTTTAAAAGAAAATCTCATTAATTGAGGGTCCTTCAACAAGCCAAGACCAAAAAATTACAACATTGAAGATGCTGGGGAAACTTCTATAACTGTAATTGGAATGGCGGTTGCAAATTCTTCAATTTCAAATCGTCAAATTGAAGCTGATTGTTCTGGGATTTCAAAACGTCGAGCTTTGGGTATTTTAAAGACACAAAGTTAGGCCTTATACAATAAGGAAACAACATCACGTGCAACCAACTGATCTTCAGCAACAACTGAAGTTTTGCATGCTGTGGGAAATCAGTGGATAAAAAGTTTTAGGTGGGATGATGTCAATTGCGTCAATATGCCACTGAATTAGAAATTTTGGACTTCATTTCTACCGACCTTTTTTGTGCCTACCCTTTCCTCCATGTCATCGTGCTCTCATGTTGGCATAGTACAACGAGTGAGTAAATTGGAGACAGAATTTGCATCAAACAGTGTTGTGATGAGTTTTGATTTTGTTTGTGAGCCCATGGTGGACGTAGAAGGGTGCGACACCGACGTGGAGAACTCCAAAATTTATTGTTGAATGTCAAACAGCTCTTACCCAAGTTGTGATGAAATAGAGTTGAAATATGCTATCGAAGTATGTCACCGTTAGTCCTCATTCGAGGTAACTGAAATGCTGTCGATTACATAATAGACATACTGGAACCGATTTCATTGACATACCTACAATAGCCGAATAATCTAATTTTTGTGTAGGAAAATGCCCAACTTCTTGCGGCAAGGTTTCTTGCAAAAAGCTATGTAGTGGTGCTTCCATGGCCAGCACAGTCACCCGATCTGTCTTCGATCGAATATATCTGGGATGTGATTGATAGAAGAGTGGGATGTTTACCCAATCCCCTGGATAATTTGAATGATCTTTCGTTTCGTAACCAGAAGGTTTGTGATGAGATACTACAAGCCGACATTGATCGTCTCATTGACAGCATGCCTAACAGAGTTAATGAGTGCGGTGACCCACTGATTAGTAATTATTAAATAAATTTTTATTCCATGTCTCACAATGTTGATATTTCAATCACTTTAATGCCATATTGAGACAACTTGGGGGAAAATTTCAATAAATTTTCTCAACGAAATCATGGTGTTGAATTTTTTATTCAAACCAGTATATATATATATATATATATATATATATATATATATATATATATATATATATATATATATATATATATATATATATATATATATATATATATATATGTTTGTTAAATTCGTTTTCCGGGTATACTCCCGCGTAGGTGATAGGTCCCGAGAGGGACCGTGGTTGTCTGAACGACGTTTCGGCAGAATCTCATCTGCCATCTTCAGGTTCTAACAGATAACTGCTTGCTGCGGATTCTGGTTACTCGAACTGAAATTTCATTCGAGTAACCAGAAGCCGCAGCAAGCAGTTATCTGTTAGAACCTGAAGATGGCAGATGAGACTCTGCCGAAACGTCGTTCAGACAACCACGGTCCCTCTCGGAACCTCTCACCTACGCGGTAGTATACCCGGAAAACGAATTTAACATTCACCACCCGCGAAAACCTGAAAAACAATATATATATATATATATATATATATATATATATATATATATATATATACATATAATGTATATATATATATATATATATATATATATATATATATATATATATATATATATATATATATATATATATATATATATATATACATTACGTGATATTTTAAATTCTATTTAATATTATCGATTGTGTCAATCTTGTTCTCTTCCCATCATAATTATTTGCATACAATCGTCGCGTTGGAAAATTCAATACAGTTTATCTTAATACACCTTGGCAATTAATTAATCTATTAATTTATTTCACAGTGACGAAATATCTGTAAAAAGTACGATGAATAATCGCGCCCAACCACAATTAAGGAAATAATTACAAAAACTTTATAAATGGTTAAACGTACTAATTTTTCTGTGGTATGTGCAGGTACATTAGGAAATTGTTTTTAATTTCTTAAGATTTATGTGACAACATTATTTTATTAAGTGGTAAATATCATAATTTTTATTTACTGAATGAAACAGCTTAAAATGGAGTATTAAAAATATGTAAAAATAAAATTCAGTATACAGGATGTTTCGAAATTCACACATACGGACCATAATCTGACAATACGAAAATGAAACTGAATAGAAAGTTCCTTTACGAATACCTTTCTAGTTATCATGATTTTTGAAAACAGATGAAAAACTGTCTATTTTTCACTTCAAATGAATGATTCAACTAGTTAAAATTAAAATAATTGTGAATGAGGCGGCCAGGTAATTGGACCGCCTCTACCTGTCCAGTGGTTAGGGAAGTATTGTTGAGATATTCCCGAACAGTTGATACGAAATGAGAGCTCGCTTTATCGTGCATTAAGATCATTTTTTAATGCATATTTAGAGGTATATCATCTAGGAATGCCTGAAGGTCTTCTTGTAGGAATTGAAAATAACATTCTGCGTTTAATCGGTTTGCTAAATGTGAATAAACTGAAATGAGCTAGATAAATCAATAAGAGTAAAGTAATAGGTTTAGTACGCTTAAATAGGTATATTACCAGTCGATCACTTAACAATCCACTCCATGCATGTATTTAAACTGAAGCTTTTTTGATAGTATGTAATCCTTACTGCATGTGGATTTCGGTATTAAAAAATGTTCGTTGTGAGTTTTGAAAATACCATTATATATGAACACACAATCATCCGTCCAAAGAATGGAATGTTAAAAATATAAGTTTTGTTCTCAATGGTTATCAAGATACCATTCAACTTACGTTGAATTGAATAATCGTTGTTTAGCAAGTGTTGCACACTCCTTGTAGTGATATGGACGCTGAAGGTAAAGTGTTAAGGGACGCTGTAACGAAGTGATTTTTCACTTAATAGTTTTCTATGGTAATTAGACCTAAGTGGGTTTTTCCTTCACTTTGGTACACCCTGTGTATTATAACTTGTCTTAATGTTTATTTTTGGAACCGTTTTGATTCGAAGTTAAATTTATTTTGCAAATCCAGTATTTGGGATAACAATTATTTCTCAAACATAATTATTTCAAACCGGTTTTGTTTTCAGGGTAATCTTAGTTTGTTTATTATCGTAATGATAAATCGATTATTATGTTTGTACTTAACCAAATAAGAGGAGAGTAGTTTAATTTAATTGAGTTTAATTTCAAATCAAGTTCAAACTATGTATTCATGGTAATGAAATATGTTTTTATTTATTTTCACAATTTACAGAATAAAATATTAATTGATTTGTAGTAAATATTAATACCGTTTTAAATAATTTCTTTTCGTAAATATAGTTTTTAAATTATGAGAAAGCGATTCCCGGTATCAGAATACTTTTGTTTATATTTAATAACGCAGGGAATTTGTTTAAGCACGGTGTGCCAAGCTTGCTTAAAATATGTTGGCAACGCATGCATGCCAGCTAAAATCCCGTTGATCGCGCAGTCACATGCCTTTCTTACCAGAATCGGTGAATAAAACTGTATGAACCAGACGAGAATGGGCACTTCTGAAAGTTCTTCAGATCCGCCGGTCGCGACTCAACATGCAGCTCGAGATCTTCCGTGTGCACCACCGTAAACAGTTAGTAATAAACATTATGTTCACAATTTTATTGCTTTATGTTCATGATCTTAGGTTGGAATCTCAAAAAGAGTACCCTGGACTGTAATGTATTATCTAATCCGTACTCACACACTATAAGTTGTAAAACAGACAGACTCGTCATCTAAATTAACTTTATACATTTTAAAATACTTGGTCTAGTCGATTCAAAGGACAGTTTACCCTGAAAAAGGAGTTAGTTAACTAGAACTTCAGTACTGCATAATTAGATTAGCATCGGAAATACACGGTTGTCATTACTAATTGTAGACGTAGACTTGTCCAGATAGACAAGGGACAAGAGGATGGAAGGAACGTCACAAAATGACTATAGGTAATTCACAATTCTCTAGTAACGTACCTAGTGCTTCTTGATGAATTGTTTCTTATCATATCAAGTACTTCGTCATCGTGGAGGCGTTGACGACCAGCATTTATACGTACTGGCACCGCAACAAAATTTGAGGAATTGGCAATAATTAGGTAGTAAATGAAAATATTTGGAAGTTGTTCAGAGGGAAAAACTGAGTATAATGATCCAAAGTTTCAGATTTGGCCGACAGGACACGTATGCAAAAAAATTATTTAAAAAAGGTGCGCTGCGACCATTCACCCAAAACGTTGAGTGAACCGTAACATATTCATCAAAATTTTATGGGACCAGAGTTGTGGAGGACAAAATTCTCCAAAAAAAGTTCACGATGGCTCTATTATAATTTAGCAGTGAGCCGCGCTCAAAGTTGGTTATCAAAATCTGTGGCGCGCGGGAGCAGCTGTATTGACGCTCTTAGTTGTTTATGTAATTTATTATATACATTTTGTAACTATTGGAACGGGTCCAAAAAATTCATGGATGTTCTACGCATTATGGAGAAATTTTCCGGAATGGAAAAATCTTTTCGACCAAAAATTCAAATGTTGACAGCTCCGCAAAAAAAAAATAGTTTCTCAATTTCATCAAGATTTTAGCAAAATTAAAGTTAAGATATCTTGGAGATTCTTTATTGTACTTTCTATACAATTTTTTTTGTATATTGTCAGACTATTGTCCATATCCGTGAATTTCGAAACATCCTGCATATTTTTTATATACATACAGAGTATTTGTATTTGCGAAATTACTTTGTGCAAGTTTCAACGTGTTATGTAAAATGCACACCAATTTTTCGTAATGTTTAATAACATAAATTAGAGGGCATTAAAATCCAAACAAATAATTATGATCATAAAATTATATTTTAATCATTTATCTAATAAAGTAATCCTCCTTAATAAATCCATATTTATAAATATTTCATATACCTTATAATTAAGAATTAAGTAATTGGCAAGAAACATAAGTACATGCGGAATTAGTTTATAAATCATATTTTTTCCATACTTTTATAAGCCTTTGAGAAATACCAAATTACGTTAATAGTTAACATTCATTTGATTTTATATATACATGGTGTTTCAATTATATCACGACAAGTATGTAATTCCTCTCGTCAAAAAAGCCAAAAAGACAAGAATACAATTTTTCCTAAAATACTTCCTAAACGTTTGCCCCTCCCTCAATTTCTTTTTATTCCAATTTTGTCAGCAATAAATAATTAAGGGTTGAATTGTGGGGCATATTGACAATAACCCCTAACATTTTATATGAAGTTTTGGAAACTCTGGCACAAACAGCCAGCAACAAACACAGTTTGACACATACACTTCCAAAGACATTTACAAGGTGATAACATAATGGGATAACAATTTCTTCTCAGCTCCCCCTCCAATCACTCCCAATTTGTTTAAAATTTAAGAGCGCAATTTCCACACCTAGCTCAGACCAACACAAAACTGTCAATATTAATAAATCGAAACTTTAGCAGATAATGGCCAGTTATTTCGGAGAGAGGGGACAAATTGACGAGAGTTAGGTGTGGGAATTGTAATCCTAACTTTTAAACAAATAGGGTGTAATTGAGGGGAAGAAAAAACTGTTTATATATCCAACTTTTAAATATTCTAGCTTTGTGAGTTATTGTGTCAATTGTGTTTATTATAGTCTATTCTTGAGTTTCCAAAACATAATGTGAAACGAGGGGCTAGTGTCAATCTGGCCCGCCTTTACTTATTTATTTATTACGTAAGGGTATGCTAGTTTAAATAATTACTCAGTGATGGTCAGATGTACTGAATTCAAATTTGTCAGATAAAATTGTTTCCATAGTAGTTACGTACGCGATGTTTCATAAAATACTGATCTGTAGCATCAAAGTTAGGGTGGGTTGGGGTGATAGAATATTACATAAAAAGTAATTTGCAAACGAACGGATTTTTGTATTATTTAAGTAAATTTTTCACATCACACTACCACTGTCAGTTGGTTTTATCGAGGAATGGTCATCTTTTTTGTTTGTGATTTTCTTATTACATATGAGTTTTGCTTATTTGAATCTTAAAAGAACAAAATTACCTGTTTTACCTGTTAATCGATTTTTTCATGATAAAAACCAACTTGTCAGAATTTAGTAGAAACCCACACAAATCTTTTCAATAATTAATGCACCTATAGAATTATGTTTACAAAGACAACTAAAATCAATCATAAACGAGATTCGCTGCTAACGGTGCTCATGATATCCCGAAGATTTATTAATTTTTACTCTTGAATGGTATGATGTACGAAAAAACTGAAGAAGGGTAAAAGTTTTAGTGAAAGATAATACATCCAAATCAACAAAATAAAAATCCGTTCGGTAGTAAATAATTTTTTTTATATAAGATTCTATCACCCCAAACTGCCCTAACTCCGACGCCATTGGCTAGTTTTTGATGAAACTCGTGTAAGTAGCTACTATGGAAACAATTTTCTCTGCCAAGTTTGAAATCAGTACTTTCAACCGTTATTGAGTAATTATTTAAAAGCCGGTTTAATGTTTTATTTCTAAAGCATCTTAAAGCACTTAGGAAGCATTTTAGGAAAAAATGTTATTTTTGTTTTTTGATTTCTTTTACGAGAGGAATTTCCCCTCGAAGTTTTTCGTGACATCGATGAAACACCCTGTATATTTGTAAACACTTCAATCTTAAAATCAACATTATCTACTTTTCATGTTGTAATAAGAGAAAGTCGAAAATTAAAATAAAAAAATAGGAAATATTTTATAGAACCTACATATTCATTTATTTTTGTAACTATTATACTTTATTGTTACAAAATAGGTAATAATCCTTTATGAGTAGCAAATCTGCATAGATATTAGTTAAAGAAATTGTATACCTAGTTGCCGTCCAAACCAAAAAGACATTTCTATGTCTGTGTGTACTCCTACGTGCTTTGCTGTTCTGGTGTTTTCTTTAATTCCCAGCCTGCCCTGTGGATAGAATTTCATAATAAGGGTAGTGTAAGAGCATTTAAAAAATGTATTTTACAGTAGTGATGTAAAATAGTAACAACTTGTTAAAAAGAACGGGTATTTGCTGAATACCAAAAATAACGAATACTAATTGTTCAAAATATTCCTTACTTATATTCATTCCTTACTATACCTGTTGTACCTAGGTATACCTAGTCTAGCAGTCTCACTTTTGGTTGGATTAACTAACTAACCTCAACGATAATTACCAATCGAGACCGAGGACAGAGTATTGAATGATTTATGTTTTTATATTATTATATTTTATTTTGTTGAGAACAAATTTTTTTGATATATTTATTATTGTCTACATTTTTTTATAAAAATAATATATTCCTATTTCAAACAAAATTGTTTGTGTAATTTTGTGTATATTTCATATTATACAAAAATATTTAGTTTTGAAAAAAATTTTGTTTCTCTATAATATTAGTATGCTTGGCTCATTCTTTATAATATAATAATCAAAATACAAGTAAATGACTTCAGAATTAACGGTATAATATGTCAGAAATAGCGTAAATATTTTTCTCTCAGAAAGAAAAACAGACGAGTACCGAGTATCGAATACAAACTAACGGGTATTCGTATCAAAAAGTAACTAGTCGTTAAAGTACTGAAAAGTAACTAACTAAAGTTTACATCTCTAGTTGGCAGATACGTTTCAACCATATTGTCACAACAGAGTACCTACAATTTTTATATAATTATTAGAGCAAAGTTAACACATTCAACTTTACAAACACCAAACACATAGTAAACTCAAATTGTCTTTCGTTCTGGGAACAGTTCGTAAAAGCTAGAAACTTAATTCGTGTGACATCTAGTGGCGATAGGATAAATCTATCAATTATGCCTATATCGGATTTAGTTGTACCTATTTGACGGGTAATAATATTTATCTACTTTTCGCTCTGCCCACTTTTTTCGTATTATCTTTTCTTCGTTACATGAACTTATTAATACTGTAAAATAATTAATTAACAATAACAGCTGTATATGGAAAATTATAACAATTAATCAAACAAGTTTTTTAAAACAGTATTAAAATTAAAAATCTAAATATTTTATTTGTGTATCTAGGATTACTGTTTAATTAAAAATATTTTCATAATTATTTCATTAATTAGTACGCAATAATTCGTAAAATACTCTTATCATATTCAATAACTTTTTCGATGGTTAGTTGCTATTTTTAGAAAAAATTCTAAGTATAACTACACCCTTCAATATTGATATCTAATTATAGATACAGTACTTAAACTTATGACGATATGTTATATTTCCGAAAACAATAAAAATTTAAATGTTTGGTGTTATTTAATTAAGATAATATTTATCATAGAAAGAAACATATTTACACGAAAAAAAAAATAAAAAATTACATAAAAATAAACAAACTATTACACCAAAATTCGTACAATATTATAGACCAGAGTAGGAATTGTACTATAAGTTTCACAATATTTTCTCTTTTTTTTTTTTTTTGGTTATTTACTTTGTCATTAATAAAGACCTTTATTATTATTATTGTTATACAGAACTTACAAACTGTTTCAATAATTTTTATTCAGTTTATGATGACCGTTAAAAATCCATTAGTAATACTATTATAATTATTATATAATACATATTTGAAAAAAAATATGTATAGCATATTGAATGAACATGTTTTTATAGATGAATCAACGAGGAACTAAAATTTATTAATTAGTCACTTAAAAGGAGTTTGTTTCCTTTTTGTAAATAAATAAATACAAAAAAATATTTTTACCAACATTTCGATAAAATTCTGATGATAAAAAAATGTACTGAAACACTGGAAACCGTTTAATGTAAAACAGTATACAGTCTGAAAGATTAAGGATTTTTTTCACATCCGTAAATTTATATGATATATAATGTATTGGAAAAGAAAATACGCCACAAAACATAAATAAGGAAACGGCATCTTCAGTTTTCTTCTGTTCTAATGAAAAATTTTGCATTTAATATTTAATTTAATTATTGTCTTTAAAAAACGATCATGGTGCTCATCGACAGTACTTTCCCATTATCATATTCAAATTGATGTGAAAGAAATAAATTACTTTAATTGACAACATATATTTTAATTATTAATATAAAATAATTAAAATGAACAAAATAAACCAAATAATTATGATAAATGAGATACCTAAATGAGACAAATGAAAGAAATGAGACTAAAGGGACGAAAAGGGACAAATGAGATGATTGAGACAAATGAAATGAATAAGATTAACGAGATAAAAGAAACCGATGAGACAATGAAATAAACGAGAAAACGAAATAAACGAAATAAAACGAAATAGAATAATTTATTTTTCATTCATTTTAAACTTGATACGATAGAGTAGTACTGCCGAGACCGATTTTATTTCTTTCTCTCAATAACAATTAATGTAACGAGAAATTTTTAAGAATTTTCGGCACATTTTCTGATTCTGAACAATTATAATTTGAAAAATTTTTTATTTGGCGCAAGAAATTTTTGCCTAATTGAGACATGCCCTCCCTAGTATACCAATGTCACTAATATTCAATAGGGTTCGTCTTTAAGGGTCACAGATATTATATGTTTAATTTCAGATTTCCACGTTGAGACGTGTTTAAGTAAATGCGGTCACAACAAATGACCAGCGACACAGAGGCACACAGATGGCACACCAATTCGGATACGTTTTCTATTTTCCGATCACAAAACATTTGTTTTTCTCTATGTTGCAAAGGCATTTGATACTATAAATCATAAAAATTTGTTAAATAGTATTGAAAAATATGGCTTTCTGGGGGTTATCCTGAATATTCTTACTAGTTATTTCGAAAATAGACAGCAAATCGTGGAAATTGAAAATGAAAGAAGTAATCCCCTAATTGTAGAAACAGGTACTACCCGAGGAACGATACTTGGACCATTACTTTTTATTTTACATGTAAACAGTCTATTTGTCCAAATTAATGTGAACAGAGCTACTTGGCAAGAAGTAAAATATAATGCAGAAAAATGCCCTATAAAAACTATCTACTTGGTTTGACAATAAGCGTCTAAAACTAAACTATAGTAAATCCAAATTTATAATATTTACTTCTTATAAAAATAATCTACCTAACATTCCCTACTTAAAAATTCACAGAAATAATGCTCCAGATCATACGAAATATTTGGGAGTAGAAATTGACTGTCACCTGCGTTGGGACATACATATTTCCAGCTTCTGTAACAAAATTAGAAACATTATTTATTGTTTTAGTTAAAAAATATATTATCCTTAAAATTAATAAAAAACGTAAACTAATTAATACAATCTCTCCTATGTTATGGTTTATTGACCTGGGGAGGAACAAATAAGACATTAATTAGCAATATAACAATATTACAAAAAAAGAATTATTAAAATCATACTTAACAAATCATTCATCTATCCAACAAAATTGCTATACAAAGAATTTAATGTAATGAATATTACAGAATTTTGTGCATTACAAACTCTAAAATATTACTACAAAAATAAAAATTATTTCAATTCTCCAAATTATTTACACAATACAACATCAAAAATACAATTACAGATAATAATCCCGAAAAAATACAAAACAATTGGTACAAAAAATTTCACTTTTATAAAATATACAACCAATTACTAACAGAGTTAAAAATAATTAATTATTCATATAGAATATTTGTTAATAAAATAAAAAAATGGATCTGTGAAAACAAAAACTATTGAAGAAGTATTCTTAAATTGATAGACTTTCAAGAAAATATTGAAATGACTCCTAACACTACTTATAAAAAATTCGTATTAAGTGTTCTGTCACACATAAGCTATTGAATAGCTTCTGTGATAATGACAACTATGAAAATTTGTAAGTATAGAACTATTACGGATAATTATCGTTGTATATGGAATATACAGGGTGATCTACCACGAGTGTGCCAAACTTCAGAGGCTGGTAATTTATCAAAAAATAAATGAACTTTCATTAATCAACATATGTCCTAAAACGCATAATAAGGAAGCTACAACCCCTTGAAGGGGGTTGATGAATATCAATTTTTCGATTATAAGTCCAATATGGTGGTGATTAAAGAAATGAAATTTTCATGCATTACGGCCCCGATGTAGGCGCATAAAAGTACAAATTTCGTAATTAACAGCCTGCTTTATTGAGGTAGTTTTGAGGGGTAAGGGGTAGTTTTTTACCCTAAACTTATTTTGACATCACTTCCGAAGCAAAACTTTTAAATAACATTATTTCCCATGCAATAACTCAGAAAAATGTATTTTTCAAAATTTCTGTCACACCAGCCGTTTTTGAATAATTTGCGTTGAACGGCAATAAGGTTTTTCACGTGAAATAAACAACATTTTTATTACAAAATTAAAAATCAATGTACAACACAGAAATAACGTACTTAATAGCTAAAAGAGTAACTGTTCAAAATGACCTCCTTGAGCACGAATACACGCCTCACAACGACGAATAACTGAATTATTAATTTCAGCCATGTCACCATTGTTTGTGATATAAGCTATACTATTATTGATCCTTTCCATCAAGTGCTGAATATTAATTATTTCCTCAAAATAAACTAACTGCTTCATATGCCCCTAGAAATAAAAATCTAGAAGTTTGAGATCGGGAGAGCGAAGAGGCCATAAAACAGGACCACAGTTACCAATCCAGTTATTTCCAAAATTCCGATTCAACCATTCATTCACATGTCTTATTGCCGTTCAACGCAAATTATTCAAAAACGGCTGGTGTGACAGAAATTTTGAAAAGTACTTTTTTTCTGAGTCATTGCATGGGAAATAATGTTATTTAAAAGTTTTGCTTCGGAAAGGACGTCAAAAAAAAGTTTGGGATGAAAAACTACCCCTCACCCTCAAAACTACCTCAATAAGGCAAGCTGTTAATTAGGAAATTTGTAATTTTATGCGCCTACATCGGGGCCGTAATGTATGAAAATTTCATTTTTTTAATCACCACCATATCGGACTTATAATCGAAAAATTGGTATTCATCAACCCCGTTTAAGGGGGTTGTAGCTCTCTTATTATGCGTTTTAGGACATGTTTATTAATGAAAGTCCATTTATTTTTTGATAAATTACCAGCCTCTGAAGTTTGGCACACTCGTGGTAGATCACCCTGTATAATAATTTAATAATAATGTAAGGTAATATAATGTATTACTATCGTTTCTTTGGGCTGTGCAAAAAATGCTAGTAAATTCTTTGTAATGTAGGTCAGCATTAGTTCCTATATCTAATGTGACAGAAAAACACATCCCATATTATTAATAATTAATATGTCCGTAACTAATAGACGCTACTTAAAAAAATAGTTCTAAATACCAAGCAATATCCATTTTAAATAAAGACTATACCTCAAATATTCAAGGAACCACCATGTAAATTAATGATGCCAACCAACTTTCTCACTGGATTTTGTGTAATAATTACTGGTTGAAAAAGAAAATGTTTAAATTTTTAAAATCAAAATACAGTGATATAAATTTACAGAAGAATAAAGATTGAAAAGCAATTTAAAGATGAGGATGTAGTACCGCGAACCGTAACGGGGATTTCTGTCCTAATTATAAAACTTATGCTTAGAAAAATAATCACTTTAAGGAGTATCATTGTTTATATTCTATTTTTAAATGTCAAACCGACGATTTATTCAATTCAGGACCACATGGAGTCTCCAGGATATTTCAGTGTTGACGAATTTTTACATACGTAACAATACAGATACGTAGATATGGTGGGGACTATAAATTAGAGACTCACATGGTACGAAGTTACAGCTTTGAATGAACAGTCTAAAGCAAACTTGATGATTCATTAAGATAAGTGGATACACACACACATATATAAAGAGTGATACATAACGCGATTCCACAAAACAAAATCAATCAATGGCAGTCTGGTTACGGTCTACTACAGGTAAATAATCTCCAAAGCGAACGTTACTTTAGGTGATAAGTGTCTCTACTGTGTACTAAATATTTGGAAAGCTTAGTCATAGAGGTGATTGTGTTTAAACCTGTGCTGTTTTAAGTGCGTGTAATACATTTTTTACGGAGCGGTTAACAATAGTTTAAAAAATATATTTACGAGCATTTTAGAAAATTTGCAAAATGCATATGTACGTTTATTGGTAAACAGTTATTATTGTTTTGTAAAATGTTACTCTGGATGAAACTATAATTATCGTAATATTGGTAAGTTTGAATATTTTGATTTTTAAAATTCTGTTATATGAGACTGAAAGCTATTGTTTTATAATTATGGCCAATTCAAAATTCATGTGTTTGTCTTCAATTATTTATTTGCGGCAATTTTAATTTCCCGCCTTCTTTTTTCGTAATAAATAAAAAGTGTTGGATTACCTCACTACATTTTTTTGGCAAATCTTGTTTAGTGTCCAAATGATATTAATCAGAAAATTGGATTTAATTAAATAAAATGACTTTATACATATTTCGACTGTTGTTTCCCAAAATATAAGTCTAAAAGCACTTTAGTCCTAAAGAGTTATTTGTCTCATTTTGAACATAAAACCAAAAATATTATCTTCCATCGGAGGTCGAAAAAATCGCTACATACTTTTTTTAGATAAATGAATAAGTGGGGTAAGTTTACAAAAATAAAATGCAGATTTTTAATTATAAATCTGTATGGCTTTCAAAAACTCATAATCAGATTTTACTAAAATCAGAATATTCAAAAACCGGAAAAAATTAAATTATTTAGTTGAAACATGTTGCTCATAATAATCTTTTTATCTTATTCATCAGCAGAATACTTATCAGTTGATAATAATTTAAAAAATGTCTATTGTTCATATAGTAAATATTAAATTACTATTTGAATTTCGCTACCATAAAACAATTGATGTTCTCACAAAATATTTATTTATATTGGAATTACTTTTAAATTTTATTATAAATTCCGCGCGGGGATATAAACACTTGAAATACAACGTATTTGTCCGCAAATACCAACAAGTTATTACATTAAAAAACGAGAGTTACAATTTCGTAGCAACCTATGAAAAACAATAAAATCGACAGCAGGAGTGTTTAACGAAGCATCTTGATGACGGATTCATCCGAAACAAAGTATTACATCTTGGGAGGCTGGACCTCGATGTCCACTGGTCTCACTGAAAAGTATTATAGTTTAGTCTTAGTCAGTCTGCTAAGTTGCTAACTTGCCTTCTCGCAAGTCCGCTAATATTTACATAGTCGTGTACGGTCCTCATGTTCGGTAAAAATGCCTGTAAATTTTGTGAATGTTACAAACGGCATCGCCTGGCCTATTATATCTACAGTGACTAGTTTTCGGCATTTTTGTGAGTTTTTAATGTTATTACGAAATATTTAAATTTTGTTTGTGGGAAACACCAGTTATTATCTACGGTTTCATAGTGTTTTATGCATTTTTCCGAGAATAGTAGATAACGAATACGCCAATAATCTGAAAACAAAAACAATGCAATTATTTCAAATTAATATTACTACTTTCATTCATGTATTACCTGCGCTAGTTTTGAATTAATATTTATTTAAATTGATACTTCTTCATGCTGAATATTCACAAGTGTTATAAAATGTTTTGTTTTGTTACAGATAATTGCACAGCATTAGTCCTTGGCATTGCAATTCTGGTATCAGGCCTGAGTCCTTGTTCAAGTGCCCCTACGAACTCTGATTCAGAATGGTGGGTAAATCCTTGCGGTAAGCAACCACCAATCAGACATGGAAGAAGCCCTGCAGGAAACCAACTTAAAATATTTATTAGCAAAATCAATGACAACTTCTTCAAGGAAATAAAAAATTTATATAACGTAAGTTTCTTAAACTATATTTAAATCTCAGTAGATTTTTATTAATGACTAGATTTTGTGATCATATTTTTATGATACTTATGTTCGTTAATTGTTACAGCTCGCTGAGATCAAACAGATGAAGGGAAATTGTCCTAGGATTAATAATATGCTAAAGCCCATAAAAAACGCCAAAACTTTTACCACGGTAAGTCATTTTTAAACAAATGTACATATTTTTCAGTTTAATCCTTGGGATTTATTTCATTTATCCCCTTAACTTACAATAAAATAAATATGTCAAAACTGTCCAGTAATATTATATGTGTTGTGTCAAAAATATCCTTTGATTTTTTTATTATACTTTCATGTTTTGACTTTTTCATATTTTTGCTTTTAATATGGTTTTTTTTCTTATTAGTCGCTAAACGAAAATTTTTACTTTTTGTCATTTTATGCTTCTGCTAATTTTAATAATAAATGACTAATTGACATTTTCTTTTTACAGGCGACCCACGTAGTTTACGAGACATTGCTGCAGTTTGCGTTCTTCATAGACAAACTAAAAGACATCCCTTTCGAAACCAACGGTGAATTCGACATTTTAAAACGGAAACTCATCTTCGAAGAGGCCAAAGAAAATTTAAGACTGGTTATTTGTGAATTTAATGATACACTTACAAAATATGATACTAAAAATATCCAACCAAATAAACCAAAAGTTCGTGAAATTAATATGACGTGTTTGCCAAAAACCTTAGATATCTCCGACGCTCATATGTTGGATACGGATTTTTTCAAGAAAATGAAAAAGTTCTTGAAGCAAAGCAGAGCAAGACTATTAAAATTGAAGAAGCAGAAAAAGGGAAAGAAAGTTGTTAAAAAGAGTGAACCTAAAAAGAATAAAAGGACGAAAAAGTTAAAACAATAGTGAATGTAACGAATAGGTTTAATTTAATATCTGTGATACTAGACCTACCGTGTAATTATTAGTTAATTTATTTTATTTATTTATAACAATAATGTGAAAACCCAGTTATAGTGACAATAAGTTATACAATTTACTGTCCTATTTTTTCACTGGCGTACGAGTTACAAGTATTTTTTTTTCCTGGAAAAAGTTTTACCTTTTTTAAAAGTCTTTCCTAATACTGCGTACGTCATTGACTTGTATTATAAATTGTGATATATTTTGTAGTTATTATTTATTTGTATTTATTTTCTTATTAGTAAACTGCCCAGTTACTATTTCTGACCAAAAAATGTCTGCTCACTGTACATTTGTCAAACTTAATAACTGAATTGTGTAGGACCATGTGAATTTTAAATTGTGATTTATTTATTTCTAATTTATACTCTAATATGCAATGCATTACCTCCATTTTCCGGTTGGGTAAAATCATTTTCTTGTTCAACGTGTACTTAATTTTGCAATTTTCGTCAGTGAAAGTCTCAAAAATTAATATCCAGAAACTGCATTGCTTAAAAGAGATATTTTATTATATTTATTTATGTGCATTTTACATATTTTTAAATTATTTTCCCCTCACTTGACTTATCTCAATCATTATACAATATTTTTGTATTAAAAATGTGATCGAATAAACACTTTTTTTTTGTAAATATATTTTTTTATAAATGAAGGACTTTTACTTTAGGTTTACTCAATTTTCTGATAGATCACGTAGTGACATAAAAAATTGTGGAATTTGATCGATTAATTTATTCCATCGGTAGAAGTTTAAAACTATAACTTATGCTACTAAACACCTCAAATGATAATAATAAAACAACACGGTTAAATTAATTTACAATGTTTGCTGGCGGTATTCCCAGTGCAACAATAATAATTATTATATCACGCCATCATGTACATATATAAATATAGTTATATTTATTTACTTTTGGTTAGATAAAAATGTGAATAATTTAAAGACATTAGTTTACAGTTGTTCGTGCTAATTAGACCTTCTTGAATTAAGTGTCCCTATTACTAAAAATAAATAAAAGTGGATAATAGTAAAAACATTGTGCATTTAAGTAATTGTTGTAAAAGTATGGGGTGTGCCACTTCAAAGTCACTCGATGACATGAAGAATTTCAAGAATTGTTACATGTTGTGTAGAATTTTAAAACGATAAAATCGAAAAGTAACAAAACGTTTATTATATATTATAATATTTACATATTCCTTATGAATCTAATTAAATATGTATACAGGGTGGACCATTAATAATGGGCCATAGTTCAAGGGTAGGTTCTTTTGACCAAAATATGAGGATATAACCAAATATGCTTTAGTAAAATGTTGCCGTGGAAAAGTTACAGGATGTCAAAGTTGAAATTATTTTTTCGTTTCTTTGCAATAACTCAACAACCTCTTGACCGATCTTCACCAAATTTGGTAAAGGACCATTTCTTAATTTAAAAAACAAGAATTTATGTATCACATCACGTTATACCATAGAGGGCTCTGCAGGAGTTGTATCTGATGATGATTTCTTTTCATATATTTTTGACGAAACGTTGTGGTACTTATGACTAGAAAATCTTATGAAAGCGTCATTTCCACATAAAAAAGGTACACCTGGTAGCACTTGATAACCTCAACCGTTTTCGAGGAAACTGCCATTAAAGATTTCAATAAATTTTTGAAATAAATTCAAATGTAATAAAACAAATTGTATTTATTGAAAAGTGTGCTTTGGTTACGTCTTAGATCTGTCATATACGTCATTTAGTCATTTCATTTTGTTCTTGCGTTCCTCGTGTTAATTTATCAAGTTCTTTAACTTCTTTATTTAAAATGCCTCGACAATAGTTTTTCAAATGAAAAAAATGAGGGATATGATATGTGTTTACGCACAAAATAATTTTAGCGGGCATACTGCAGCTAGGAGATACTCAGTGCAATATATCCAAATAGAAGGCAGTCAAATCATAAGATTCTCCAACATCTGTTTCGTCGTTTGGGAGAAACGGGTTCATTTCGTCATAAAGATGACGTAGGACGACCAAAACGAATTACTCCAGATCAAGAACTAGAAATTTTAATTCATGTGGATGAAGATCCTCAAATCAATTCAAGTCGTTTATCAGCGGCAACAGGAGTGAGTAAACATTCTGTTCTAAGAGTATTACGCAAAGATTGCTTCTACCCATATCACTTCACTCCTGTATAAAATTTGCTTCCAAGGGATCTTCCACGAGGGTTAGAATTTTACCAATTTCTTCGCAATAAACACAACAGAGATCGAGATTTTGTTAAGAACATTTTATTTACCGATGAAGCAACTTTTATTCATCGAGGCGTTTTTAACTGGAGAAATAGCCATTATTGGGAAATAGAAAATCCTCATGCCTTTATAGAAAGGCATTTTCAGCGCGAATTTAAGATTAACGTTTGGTGTGGTATTATTGGCGATCAGTTATTGAGACCATTTGTCCTTATTTCAAATTTAAATGGGCAGTCCAAGATGGGACTCATTTTTCTATTGCAGTCAGAAATCATCTTGATGTGACTTTCCCTCACATATGGATCGGTCGAGGAAGTGAATTTGCTTGGCCACCAGGGAGTCCTGATTATAATCCTTTGGATGTTTATGTGTGGGGACGAAGTCTTTAGTCTTTGCAAATACTATCTATTCAAGAAAACTGTGGGACCAAATACAAAACGCAGCCAATTTTATTAGGGGAGAGCAAAATATATTTTTCAATGTAAGAGGATCTATTTATCAAAAGAATTAGGAAAGGCATAGAAGTAGGTGGAAACCATATCGAACATTTACTCTAAGTTGCAGCAATTAGTTCATAAGAAAGTGAAAGAGAGTTTACGCTGTTGTTACGCTTTTGTTTTTACTTGCGTTTTGTACTTTTTTCAATGAACACAATTTGTTTCATTAAATTTGAATTCCTTTCAAAGAAAAATTTTTAACAGCAGTTTTCTCGAAACCAGTGGGAGTTATCAAATTCTACCAAGTGTACCTTTTTTATGTGGAAATGATGCCCTCATCAGATTTTCTAGTCAGAAGTACCACAACGTTAAAATATGAAAAACATTCATCATCAGATACAGCTCCTGCGGCGCTTAACGTGATGTGATACATAAATTATTATTTCTTAGTTTAAAAATGTTCCTTTAGTAAATGTGGTGAAGATCGGTCAAGAGGTTGTTGAGTTATTGCAAAAAAACGAAAAAGTAATTTCAACTTTGACATCCTGTATCTTTTTCCACAGCAACATTTTACTAAAGCATATTTGGTTATATCCTCAAATTTCGCTCCAAAGGGGACCTACCCTTGAACTATGGCCCATTATTAATGATCCACCCTGTATATAATGTGGTTTTCATTATCTAGAAATAATGTTTGGATTTGCTTTACAAATTCGTGCAGAATTGCTTAGTTTTGTTTTCATTTTCATTAATTAAAATAAACATAACGCACGCCATAAAACGGTAAAAGCAGAACATCTGTGAAGGGGGACTACCCTTTTTGAAAAGAAAAAAAACGAATATACAAAATATACAAAAAAAAATTAACATACCTGCAGAAGGAGCCAAACATGAAACAAACGACGAATCAATCATCTCCGTAGCTGACTTTTAAACTTTAAAAAATAACCAACTGTATGAAATTAAAAAAAAATTACGTTGTGCTTTGGAATAAAAATTGTGAACTATTAAATTTATAAACAGTGTCAAATTTGTGTTTTTTGTCCACCGCGGTTTCCAAACAGTATTCAAGGTTAGTTAACACTTTATAAACAGATATAAGTACGCTTTGAAATCATTGTGTCTGTTATTAACAGAATTAAATACAGTTAACCTCAAAATCAATATTTTCAGTTAGAAACAAACAATAATGTCAAATAAATGTAACAGGTACTCAAAATGTTACATTTTTTAACAAATCAATACCGAGTGATCTTTCTTTTGCACTTATTCTTGGTTATTTATTATCGAAACAGTTTGGATGCAATTTAATGATGTTTTAACTATGAACAAATATGCTACACTGTTTAAAAAATGCACTGGAATGCACTGTTGCCTGTTTGACTAATATTGTCTGAATATTATTTGTAGCATTACCTTAATTTTTCGTTTCCTTTCTGGGGACTTACCACCACAAGAATAATTCTTCTACGCTTGATTATCTAAACATATCTTCTAAAAGCCAAAATACTTTGAAAAGGAATTGAGATATAATTTCCAAAACATTAGAAAATATCATTACCAAATTATAATGGGGAAATGGACAAAAATATAACATAATTATTTCATTTGACCTATTTCTAGAACTATACTCCTCTTCATTAGAATCTACAAAACATATTATAATGAGATCTTAGGTTTCCAAAAACACACTCAACAATTTATTAAAAGTGTGAAATGCTAATCAACAAAATTATATGTACCAATTGAATTTCAAGTCCATATGCTCATGTCAATTATCAAGTGAATAAATAACATTATACAAATAAAGAGTACTAAAAAAACGAACAATCACAAACGAATTAAAATTAATTTAATTTGAAGTCTAACGTTTATCTTAAAAGCGAAATAGGTTATAATATCAAATACGTGTTACTCTTCTTCTTCTAATAAAATACCTAACCTCATAAGAACACAAAATTAGTCTACAAAAAATAAGTATTATAAAATCCTTAAAATTTAAAATTAATAATTTGTGTGATGAGAGTTTCAAACAAAAAAAAATTTGATTTAGCCAGGCAAATTTTAACAAACAATGATTATCTCTTATCTATGATTACTAATATACTTCTACAAAATAATAGTCCTCACATCAACTGTAACATTGATACAAGAGAGGTTATTTATTACAAGCTTCCATTTATTGATGGTTTATCACAAAAACAAACTGATTTTGAAGAACGATAATCATTCTATTATATTTTGTAATGATAAATCTTTGTCTCAAATATTTAGTAAAAACAAAGACAAGTGTCCTGTTTCATATATGAGTAACGTTGCATATAAGTTAATATGTCAGTATGACGCACAATATGTTGGTTAAATTAAACAATGGTTAAGTTCTCGTATTAAGAATCACCAATAAGATATTTCGAAAAATAAAATATCCACAGTATTATCAACACATGAAATTGAGAATAAACATAAATGTGATTTTGAAATTGCAACAATTTTGGATGTGGAGAGTAACTGGCGAAAAAGATTGATGTCTATATAATAATATAACAATTGTGCAGATAATATAATAAATTTAAGAGGTGATGTAAAAGAACTAAGTATTGTGTATTAAACATATTAAATAAATGATTTAATGAATGCAGTGTGAACTGTGCTCTGTTACTTATTCGTTTAGGTTGCGCTGAGCATCGATCTTCTGTAGCGCTCGAAAGTGAGATGACTCTATAACCACGCTTTTAAAGGAATTTAAACTAGTCTATTACACCTGTACTAATTTGTTTTTTAGTATTGTTTGTGAGGTTGTTTCATTTCGATTGGTGGTGGAGGGTCATTGTTTTTTGTTTTTGTGTGTTTTTGTTTGAATAAGTGGTGGAGTATTGATTGCACTATATTTATTTTGACCTAATTTCGTTGTCTTATGAGGTTAGATATTGTATTAGAAGAAAAAGAGTAACACGTATTTGATATTACAACCTATTTCGTTTTTAAGATAAAAGTTAGACTTAAAATTAAATTATTTTTAATTTGCTTGTTATTGTTCGTTTTTTTAGTACTTTTTATTCGTATGTTATTTAGTCACTTGATAATTGACACGAGCATATGAGCTTGAAATTCAATTGGTACATATAATTTTAATAACATAGTTGATTAGCATTTTACACTTTTAAATAAATTGTTGAGTGCGTTTTTTGAAACCTAATATATTTTGTAGATTCTGATGAAGAGTAATATAGTCCTAGAAAGCGGTCAATTGAAATAATTGAGTTTTATTTTTGTCCACTTCCCTACTATTCTTTGTTGATGATATATATTCATTTGAACATTAATTTGATAAAATTAGGAAATATTTTTTTATTTTAGTCTAGTTCTCAAAAAACACCCTCTGATTTCATTTGACATAAACTCACAAGACAGAGCCTTACTCTTCTAGGATCATATCAATGGCTATTCTATTCTATTTTATTCATACTTCGTAACTGCATTTTTTAGATAATAAATTTTAGAAGAAAAAGAGAAATTGTTTGACCAACTATAATTTTACATAAAACATATTCGAATAACAAAAGTTTATTTAACATTGGGAAGTAAATGTACCGTTTTAAAATAATAATTCTGCTGTGTTGTTTTACATACCAACGAAATTATAAGTTTAGTAAAACATTATCTGATTAAAGATTGTACAAAAATACACATGCCCGTATAGAATTGTTTTTATAAGAATATCATGTATTTCTTACAATATTTCTTGGTTTAGCCATTATGCTTCCATTAATTATTATTAATACAATTTTTTCAAAATAAATATTGTCTGAACGTTATTTGTAGCATTCTCAAAATTTTTCCTTCTTTTTTGTTTACCTTTTGGAAATATTTTTAACTTATATTATAAGCCCAATAGAGGTTAGTATGATTTTATCTTTTAGACAAGAAGAAGTATATTTAAACGGACTGAATACCTGGCTTTGTCAACAATAATCACTTTTTACACCGTTTAAGTAGTCGCAAATCGTTAGAAAATTTAACAATATTTATTTTAACAGAAAATTATATTGGTCGACACAACAGAAACTAAATCAAAAGAGTGTCATTTAAATACTGACCGGTTCCTTTCATATTTTATAAAAATGAATTCATCTGCGTATTGGAAATGATAATAATTCTGGTTAAATCAATTAAGAAAATAAGCTCTTCCTCGTTGTATATTTTGTTATATCTTTTAATACCCATTTAATACATGCACTTTTTTCTTTTTTTAAATCAACTTATGTATTATACAAACGCAAAACAAATTGTGAGGTTTACATAATAATAAATTTTGGTGAATCCGCGTCTCAGACGGTTTCTTATATGAGTCAGGGCTTTAACTCACCCGTCTGGGTATCGCTTTCGCTAGCGAACCAGCCAACCACTTGTTGCGACATTCTGTAAACTATATTGAGAAGACTTATGTGTTTCAGAAAGAGTTGTTATGATCGGAAAATCCAGTTGATCATCCCACCAAAACTATGTCACAATAGGCATTTTCTTATAAACATTTTTTAAAATATGGCGGAGTAGCCGGTGTCTGGATATTGGTGTAAATAATTACTTACTAAATAAACGAATTTAAATATTAAACAACACTAATATCGGGAATTGCAAAATCTTTTAAAATATTTTGGCTAGTAATATACAGGGTGTCCTTAATAAAATTTTCATTTCAATAAGTAGGATATGGCAGCTATCATAAGAGTTGCCAATTTTATGTCTGGGTGCAAATGGGCAGAATTTTGAACATTTATTACAATAAAATATTGCATATTACTGTTAAATAAGTCAAGTATTTACTAAACAGCTATTGTTGTCTTTTTCTACTTTTAAATTGCTTATAGTTTCTTATGTGAGCGACAAAAAATTTTTAAACACATCTCCAGCACTTTATTACATTCCTATAAACGTACCTTCAAGGTGGTGCGCGATTTTTGGGACACCCTGTATTTTAAAAAATTTTATAGTTTGGAATATAAAACTTGTCTTCTTATCAAGTAGATTAAATGCTTTGTTTTTGCAGTTGACTGACCTATTAAGGCCCCAAATTGCTATAACAACAACCGTTGGAGATGTGTTTGGAACGGGAAACTGCAGCTCTGCTATCTGGTTTACGAATGTTAGTAGTCATAAAATTTACAGAAACTTTGCAGAAGAGCAAAACACTACGTTGAACTTTTTACGTTCCAAAACATTATGTACTTGAAGTAATACCTCTTAATAACAGCATTTTTTTAATATAGTTTATCAGTAAACTGAAATGTACAAAAAAGAGCACCATCATGGGATGCCCTTTTTATTTTCGGAAGTTTGTCAACAACATAGTATAGTTGAGACTACTAAAAAAATAATCAAGAATTTTTAATTATATTATTATACAGTGTATTCCAATTAAAAGTCCCCATATCAAATAATTACAAAAATTACTTTCATAATACAAGAAGACCTCAATTTTAGTTTGACAATTTGTGCGTTATTGTCTCAACTCTCCATTTTGCTTGGAAATATCACGATATTAACGAAATAATATTATGTTACATACGACTTAATTTCCATGGCGACAACAACGAAAAAAATAAATGTATTTGAACCTCAAAATATTAGTTATATTTTGAGGTATTTTTTCAAAAAAATTTGTTATTTAGCAGTGTTGTCTTTTAATCATCTTGAAATGAATTTTGGGGATACACCAGATAAGGAAATTGATGGTGTAGTTAGTAAAAGTGTTCCTACCAATACCATCAAATCACATAAATCAGTGTCGAATCAGCTTACAAAGTCTTGCGAATAAAATGAGTATGTGCAATTTCAGCATTATAGTTGAACAATGTTTTGAAAGGCTGGGCCTCCAACATGAAGAAAAATGATGGCACGGATTAAAAAAGAAATGGTCATTAAAAACATAACAGCCAAATTAGTACAAGAAATATTTTTTTAATAACTGGAATGTTATGTTCCTTTTCATTTACTGATATGATTTTTAAGTCAGCACGCGATGATTTTATTTGGGGGGCTCTAGTTTCTTAAAAAATATGAACAACATAATAAAGATTCAAATTCAGTCCCTCGATAATTTCATCCAAGTAGAACCACAATTTTTAATAATAAAAAGAAAAAGTTTTATGTACATATGTACAAAAAAAAGTTCACAATATAATAGTCGCTTAAAAATGCAAGTAAAAATGTTATTGCTTATACAGAAAATCAAGTCTTCTGTCTTTTAGGGAAATAAAATGTTCTATGACTTTTCCGTTAAAATCGCTTATGTTATGGATAAAGTTCTTATTCACTGACATCATCGCTAGGGCCATTAAGGCGTTCTTCATTCATATTGTTTCTTAAAAATGTCTTTATTCCTTTAAGAGTTGAAAAACATTTTTCTGATTCAGCAGTAGACATCGGAGTTGCCACAATAATTTTTATTAACTTCATTTAAACCATTTTCAGCCAAGAAAGTATGTTTAGGTCACCTAAAATATTTTTGAAATCCGTTATTGAATAAGTGACTTCCAATTTAGTCCTTATTTTTTCTTATTTTAATATTGGATAAGATTCAATAACTGATTTGAAAGTCGACTCCTGAAATTTCTTTGAATAATTCAGAAAATTATGTACATTCACTAAAGATGCGGCTTATAAATGACCTCTGTATGACAATCTTTCTTTCATCTAAAAAATTATTGTATCACACACTTCCTTAGCAATTGCGGAATTTCTATTTTTCAGGATTAATTTTTCTCCGTTTATACTCATTCTCAATATTAATAATTTCTTTTCTTTCTCATCAGTTAAATTTCTAATAGATGATATAATTTTTTCTCTTTTTTCTTTTCAACTTTTTTTTAATTTCAATACTGTCTGTATTTCTGGCTTGAAATTGATTAAATAATATGTCTACATGTGGAAAGATTTTGTGATATGAATTAAGAAAAAAATATAAAATTGAGATCTTCTAGAGTTCTTCATAAACCGTAGGCCTCTTCGCAAGTAACAGATTTATTACATTTTTCCTCCAATTCCTCGAAACATTCGATTAACTTTTCTCTGTTCTGAAAAATTACGTTTACTATACGGATGTTATAATTCCAACGTGTAGCGGCCACTCTAGGCAATTTTTGTTTTGCAGTTTCTTCTAATAAATCATATCTATGAGTAGAACTTAAAAAAAGACTAGGAATTGCGGATAAATTTGAGAAAAATTTCATTTTGGCATTCTGACTGTTTGCTTTCTGCGTAATTAAATTTAATTGATGAGCAGAACAATGCACAAAATGAGCATGTCTATACTTTAATTTTATTTTTGATTGAACTCCACCGGTAGCACGACTCATAAAATTTGCACCGTTGTAAGTTTGAGCAATTAGTTTAGACGGCGAGTTTGAAATTAATTTATCTAACTCATGTCCTATGCACTGTGTCAAACCCTCAGCTGACTTATCGGTCATTCTTAGGAAACTCCAAAATCTCTCTATAAATATTTCCATTTTGGTAATATCTTACTATCATGGCCATTTGACACTGGTCTGATCATTCTGAATTGCAAAAATTCACTTTCATTAATTTGCTCTTTAATTTCTTGACATACTGCAAGCATACTTTCCAATATTTCATTTTGTACAGTTTTAGATGTATCTTTGAAAACCGTCGCCTTGTCTAAATGTTCTTTCAAAATTACATTCAATTCTGATGAAAAATCGATTAATTCTAGTAAAATCCCACGGTTTTGGGAACCGTCTCTTTCATCGTGCCCTCTTAATGCTAGTTCCAACTTTCCAAAAAACTTAATACAATTGATAATTTTCTTTAAAATATAACTATTTTTAATCACCTGCTCGTTGTGTTTTATAATATTTTGTCTATAAACTAAATCTAACTGAACTGCAATATTTACCGAGCATAGCAAAACCAAATCCGTACTGCACTTTACATGTTATGCAGAAATTTCGTGCTTTTTTATTTTCTGATTTAAATGTTTTAGATCTTTAAATCCTGTTACCGACCATATCTTGTCCATTCCGACAGAATCGGAATAAAATAGAACACATGGAAAACAGAACAGAGCATTTACTTGATCACATCCACAAATCCACTGACATTTCTTGTAAATTTCCTTAGAAAAATGTCTCGTGAAAGTACGTGTCTGGTTGGTTAAGAGTCAATTCTGGTGTTGGTTGTCTGAGTTTCTTGACTTTTACTTTTTCTGCAAACAGCAGAGTTTTAAAATTCACTTTCAGAATATTATTTATACTATTCTGTCATTTTGACATCAACTTAAAATAACATAAAATCACTCAAAACAGTGAAATCAGAAATAAATATCGAGAGCGAAACTGGCGAAATGATATAAGCACTACTACACTACACAATCATTAAAAGAGCACTGCGTCTCTGATAACTTGAGCCTTCTGTCCTGTTGTAAAAACCGTTCGCCGCGATCGACAATTTCCGTGCTCGGTTCGTTTATTCATATATTTACTTATACAAGGAATGGCTCACATGAGCTGAGCCTGCCTATACTCTCTGGTTAGAGATATAAGTGGATGGTCAGTACATTATGCAACTTTATTGCACACATAACTGTCGCAAACGGGTAACAACTATGTTAAAAAAAGATATTAAATATAAAATGAAACTGAAAGTAAAAATATATCATCTATTTACTATTACATTTTCCTAATAGTAATTTGGGAGTCTCGAACCTTGAGCCTCTATGGATCAGTTGCCACTACTCGCGATACTCGGGATGCAAACGAATACAGATTCATAGCTAACCAGAAAAAAGTCAAGAAGTGCTGCTGTTATTTCAATGTTCTTATAGCATTATTTATCATATAATAAATTGTCTAGAAGGTTAACCCGTTTAAAGAATAAATCTATCATAATTTCTTCCTAAAAAAGAGTGAGGCATATTATAGACATACTAATTTAGTATTTAAAGACTGTTTGGTGACCCTTATTTATATGTTTTTTCTTGTAAATTATTGGAGTGTTAAAAAATATACTTATCAGATTTTGAATGGTCGACGTTTCGTATTTATTTAAAGACATCCTCAGGACTAAATTAAAGAGTTCCAAAGAGATCTTTAAATAAAGACGAAAAGTCGGCAACTTGCAATCTTTTTCTTTTGTTGACCACTCACAAACAATTTACAATTAATTTTAGAGTAAATTTTTGATGCATCTACTCTTTCCTTTTGCAACAAGCAAAATTTGTTTGAACAGTGAATATTGTCCAATAATATATTAATGTCAGAGATCCTATTTCTCATGAAATTAATTGCTTTAGACCTTGATTATTCTTTACTGAGTTACTAAAAGAAATATTTGTTTAAAATAACCATTTAGTTGGATTAAGTGCTGGTAATCGTAAAGGCGCGGTGACAGTAAAATATGTTGGAAATTTTCTCCATCAGTCCAAAAACTTTGTAACTTTGGTATCACTTATCCCCTCTCTTTGAGCTGAATCAAAATTTTCATCGTATGATAATAGAAATTGAATGGTTCCCTGAGGATAAACCAAATCCTTCAATAACTTGTTGCTGTTTCCTCAATTGCAAGAGGAATTTCAAAAGTTCTAACATTGTCTGTCGTCGTTTTATCAACAGTATGATGATAAATGACTAACTGATGATGCTTTTGTTATTGAAAAAATCAAAACCATACATTGAATAACTAAGAAAGATTAAAACGGAACATTAACAGAAAAAATTGTTATAGTGTACGAATTACCTTACAGATTTTTTACAGTACCCAAAGATAATTCTTATAAGATTTTTGATCCTCTAAGATAAACTTTTTTGACGTATCGATGGTACAATTCTTTCTTCGACGCTGTTTTGTTACCAAAGCGAATCGTTTTTACTTATAGCTATTGCGAGCAAATTTAGAATGATTCATATAAAATTGTGGTAATTAATCCGAAACACAGGGAAACAAAACAAAGCAGAATTTTATCTATAATATCTAAGTATATTAATTGCAGAATTAGGGAAATCATTTTATATTATCTACCACCTATGTATTTTATCTTAGATGAAATAAAATATTTATGATTAAAACATATTACACAATACATAAATATAAACGTACATATAGTTTTCTCTAGGAAATTGTTTTTAGTCATTTCATCCCTTTATGTTTTTGATAAATTATAATTCTATCCTATATTAATATTTTACAAAACGAAATTCTTAAAAAAGAAAATATAGTATCTATATGGATATTCATATTTTATAACATTGGATTTTTATACAACATTGTCACCAATTTAAATTAATTAAAACTTTGTTTTGATACTTGCTAATTAATTTATTGTACTAATCTTAACAAAGTGATCTAGATAGATATCCATATCAGTACATCTATATATCACCACTAATATAAATAAAAATAAAATACTAATGATTTTATCCTATCGGTATTCGCATTTTATCAATATGCATAATATACAAAAGACTGAAAAGTATTTTAAGAAAAATTAAATTGTCGAAGAATTGCCGACTCAATTAGATACAGATTCAAATTATAAATTTGTGTTCTACAGATGGCAAATATAAAAACTAACTAGACTTATAAAGATGTATCTGTGTGTAGTAAAGAAAAGTGAGACATACTGTGTATCAAAGATATTAGGAAAATCAAATGATATAACAGAAACACTGTATACTTTGCTTTTTATCACTAATTAATAATTAACAACGTTACTGCTGTTTGAGCAATTAACATGTCATTTGCGAACGATTCATACTTCAGAGTCGTTTGAAAATGGCACGTTATGTGCCGAAATCGCAGGAACGTTGTTACAATAAATTACTAATAAATACAAAGTAAACTATGTTTTATTTTGCTTATTTATTTATTTATTTAAATACGTTCGTTACTTTGGCTGTTCAGATTAATTAAGTTTTTTTTTGCTTTATTTTTATGGTTTATTTATCACTAATATTTTATACACTGTGGAAATTAAGTAACGCATAAATTCAGTAATTCCGTTGATATTAATTTCTTGGAAAAAATCTCGAAGGGGTATAGCGATTTTAACTTCAGCAAATATTTTCAGTCTATTTTTAGTTTCTTATGTCATTTATTTTTTAAATTATGACATCATCGACTTTTTTTAAATGACAACCTATATTTTTTTATTATTGATTTTGGTAGTAGTTTTTATTCCGGTTCCGACCGTATAAATTTTTCAATATGTTATATTTGAACAAAATCGAGAAAGAGTCTTAAAGTTCAAATAACAAAAATTCATTAAATTGGGAAAATTTACCTAGTTGCCTAAGTTTGACGGAAAGTTATCGACGGCACATTCGTTTTTATTTTGAAATTATACCAATAGTTGAAAAATCGAACTAATGTGATACACCGGCAACTAGATAAATTTTCCCAATTTAATGAATTTTTGTTATTTGAACTTTTGTAACGCATAAATTCAGTAATTCCGTTGATATTAATTTTTTGGAAAAAATCTCGAAGGGGTATAGCGATTTTAACTTCAGCAAATATTTTCAGTCTATTTTCAGTTTCTTGTATCATTTATTTTTTTAAATTTTGGTAGTAGTTTTTATTCCGGTTCCGACCGTATAAAATTTTCAATATGTTATTATTTGAAAAAATCGAGAAAAACAGTTTTAAAGTTCAAACAACAAAAATTCATTAAATTGGGAAAATTTATCTAGTTGCCGGTGTATCACATTAGTTCGATTTTTCAACTATTTGTATAATTTCAAAATAAAAACGAATGTGCCGTCGATAACTATCCGTCAGACTTAGGCAACTAGATAAATTTTCCCAATTTAATGAATTTTTGTTATTTGATCTTTAAGACTGTTTTTCTTGGTTTTTTCAAATATTATTGAAAATTTTATACGGTCAGAACCGGAATAAAAACTACTACCAAAATCAATAATAAAAAATATAGGTTGTCATTTAAAAAAAAGTCGATTACGTCATAACTTAAAAAATAAATGACATAAGAAACTGAAAATAGACTAAAAATATTTGCTGTTAAAATCGCTATACCCCTTCGAGATTTTTTCCAAAAAGTTAATATCAACGGAATTACTGAATTTATGCGTTACTTAGTTTCCACGCTGTATAAAATATTAGTGATAAATATACCATAAAAATAAAGCAAAAAAAACTTAATTAGTCTGAACAGCCAAAGTAACGTACGTATTTAAATAAATAAATAAATAGGTAAATAAAACATAGTTTACTTTGTTTTTATCAGTAATTTATTGTAACAACGTTCCTGCGATTTCGGCACTTAACGTGCCATTTTCGAACGATTCTGAAGTATGAATCGTTCGCAAATGACACGTTAATTACCGAAACTGCAGTAACGTTGTTATAATTAATTAGTGATAAAAAGCAAAGTATACAGTGTTTCTGTTATATCATTTGATTTTCCTATATCTTTAAATTTCTCAGCACAATGTATTTTTAGAGCTCGGGATTGAGACACCTAGGGAGCATCCTCCGTGGTACTCTTTTTCCTCACCGACGTCATCCAGGTTAAAGAATGTTTATGATTATTTATATGAATATTCTTTGAACACAAACGATGAACAGTTCATCGTTTGTGCTCATAGAGAGAACAGAAAAATGATTAACAAAAAGAAATATCATAAAATGTGTATATAAACCATAAAAAAACTTTTAATAAATTAGTTTGAGTGCCACATTTTAGAATCAAAATTTAAGAATATATTGAAAAAGGTATAAATCCATACCCGGAAACGTTAGGAATTGACAAATGATATTGGTCATCGATCTACCATGATTTGAAGATGTAATTCAATGCAGGTCGGGGTATTTGCCCGAGTAGTTGTTTCCTTCAAATCACATTTAAATAACCATTAGTTTAGTCCACCTGGGCTAGGGGTCGCCGCTTCGCTACTTGCTGTGATGCAAAAGTCGTTATCCACACAGAGACATCTAGGATGCCGATTGGATAGTGCATTCAGACCATCTGAGAGAGTTTCCTGCCTCTTATCCCTCTTCACTTCAGCCTAGTTGGTATATAACTAGCAGGTTGGCCTCTATCATTTTTCTGTTCCACAACCATATGGCATTCTTTAGAGAACAAAAAATGGGATTGAAATCGATCTATGTTATGGTTGGAATTGACAAATAAATATTAGCTATCGATCATATAAGAATTTGAAGATATAGTTCGGTGCAGATCAAGGGTATTTGCCCGCTGCGTAAAGTTGTTTCGTTCAAATCATATTTATGTGTAATATATATGTTATATATATATATATATATATATATATATATATATATATATATATATATATATATATATATATATATATATATATATATATATATATATATATATATATATATATGTATATATATATATATATATATATATATATATATATATATATATATATATATATATATATATATATATATATATATATATATATATATATATATATATATATATATATATATATATATATATATATATATATATATATATATATATATATATATATATATATATATATATATATATATATATATATATATATATATATATATATATATATATATATATATATATATATATATATATATATATATATATGTATATATATATATATATATATATATATATATATATATATATATATATATATATATATATATATATATATATATATATATATATATATATATATATATATATATATATATATATAT
>JANEYF010005004.1:0-30842 GCA_029963845.1 Rhamnusium bicolor | reverse complement strand
TAATATAACTTTTAAAACATGAACTGTAAAAGTTATACGTAAAAATGTTAATAAGATTCCTGTTAAAACTTTCTAAAAAAACCTTATAATTAGAAGTAATGGGAGGTCTGCGCTCTACAGAATATTGGGAAAAGCTGTATAAATATACCTTTTACTACCTGTTTGTTGTCCAGTATGTGTATATAAAACACATATTTAGGTTTGTTTCGCCTACAAATTGAAATTGATTTAAATTTGTTAAAGAACCATTAATGATAATAATTGGTTAAACAACTGAATATTTACTTTAAATAGTAGTGTACTGGAGCTAATATTGTAGCATCAGGCATAATATTGCGTTCTCCAAGAATTTTAGAAGCTGTCTTCTTTTTGTTTTCAATGGACATCTCCACATATCCTTCTGCTACTGTATTAAAATTCTACCCACCATGTCTTTTAATGCCAGCAAGTCTTTGCTACTGAATCTACAACAAAAGTTGCAGATGATCTCCTAAAAAAGTAATGCATAATGAATTCTTGTACGGTGGGAAGTCCTCAAAATTGAACAATGTTTTTTGGGGATAGTTCTAAATATACTAATTTATACCAATGGGTTGTTTTGTGCATTTCCTATTCATATACTTAATAAATAAATGCTGGTGATTGGTATTAGAGTCGCAAAAAGGGTGTATTTTTCTCACAGATTCAACAAGGTTGACGTTTCTGATATTTCCTGGTGTCGAGAAATTTTGGTCCTCGTCTCTTTTGTTACCATTTCAATGAAAGATTTTTAGTGTTTCATATATTGCACTAGCAAATTTATCATTTTTTCCCTTATTACAAGCTCCGAAAATATTAATTAGTAATAGTGGGAGATTTCCTTATTTTACCTTCATAAATAGATTTGTTTTTTTTTCAGCCTTGAATTAAAATGTTATTTATTTTATCGTGAAAATGTTTGATTTTTTTCGCCTTCTGTTTTCCGTTTAAGGAAAGATATAAGAATCGCATATTTAATAATATCAATGTTCCATCTCGTGTCTAACACTCCTCTTTAAACACCATAGAAATCCAGTGAATTTCATTGATTTTTGTTGGAGATATATTGACATTATTTGTTCGTTGATGATTTTCATTTTATGTTGCAAGCGCCATTTCTCAAATCTTGTGAAAGCTAACTGGTATTTCTGACGGAATTTTTCTGGCAGTAGAAAAGATACAGCTACTGCTGCAGAATCTTCAATTAACTTGGCTTCTCAAAAGTATTAAGAAATTTCTACTTTACAAAAGCGTTGGCTGTTACAAACTTACTTTCCATGACAGAAATATTAATTTTTGGTTTATTATCCAACTAAATGGCTAATTACCTAGGGAGTGTGGAAAAGTGAAAAAAAATTGAAGAACTTTCTTATATTCGCCTTCAGTTTCTTTTAAAATTATTAATTTTTTTCAGTTTCATCAGCTTGAAGAGACGAAAGATAGAATAGAGGAGAAAATGGATTGCAAATCATTATAATAATTATACCAATACCATCCATCTGATTTTTCAATTAATTTAATAAATTAATATTTTCAATCTATTGACTCATCATATAGTTAACTTTAGAATAGATAATTGCAAAGCAATTACTCTTGTCTAGTGATAGTCAGACGAAAAATAGTTAATTAACATTCCTTATTTTTAACTGTTTCGTCTTACATCATGAGCAAAATATTTAATTACATACTTTCATGATATTATCTTCTATAAACTAACAGAGAGTTGAGAAATAGTTATATACAATAAACAATGTATCAATTAAGTCAATATTAAAAAAAATGTAAAAATTCTAATCAACGAAAAACGCCTAATATTGATTCTCTACATAAGAGAGACTTTATAACCTTTTCTAACTAAAATATGAATTTGTTCCAAAATCTACATTTCTGGAAATGAAATGATCAATAAATTCGCTTTGGTTCCTTTTTAAATTTATTTGTCAACCTTAAAAGCAGAATCCAATTACAGAGTTGTGTACATATTCATAAGTAAACAAAAAATGTATTGAAAACAGTAATCATAGAATAAAAATATAAATGTAGAACACAGTCAAAAATAAAAGCGTATAACAAATACACATAAATAAATCATTACAATTATGTAGAATTTTAATAAAGAATAAGTTTAAATGTAGCCGAGTGGTAACAGCAGGTGTATCTCATTTAGATGTCTCGGGTTCGATTCCCGTCAAGGAACTGAGAGAGGAGTGTCTAAATAATTTGACAATAATCAAGGTTTTCATGTTTCTACATATTTAATTTTGGCCCAAAATGTATTTTAGACTGTTATTATTTACTTTCTTTATATAGTAGGATTGTGGTTTGTAAAAATGTCTGATTTGTGTTTATAAATAACAAGGCAGCTAACCTTTTTAATGATAAGGTTAACATTGATATGATTGCACCACATATTAACCGTATTGAGGTCTTCTTGCAACCAAGTACAGTCACTGTCGCTCTTAAATCGCGGTATAACAGTGGACTCATGTTGCCTCTTTGGGGCACGCCTGATCTAATTTCTCTACAAAATACATATTATACAACCGCTGTCCATAAAATATAAACAAATGAAATTATCAGTGCCTCTGTGTAAAACAGATATCTAGGGGTGCTGTTTTGTCTTATATTGACGCTGCTTGTACTTTCATCTTGTATAGTTTCGTTTGGCAAAAATAATAAAGATTTTTTGATTTCTTTGTAATAATTTCGAATCAAAACAGTTTAGGCCACGTTTTTATGAATTCTTCAATAAGTAAGTCGCTCTTCAACATTTTATATTCACATTAACGAAAAGTAAAAACAATTGTCTTATTTTAAATAAAATCCATATTTAACAATTGAAATTATAAACATAATTGATCTGTAATATACACATTTAATAAATTGGAAAATTAACTTTTGTAAAACGATGGTAAATTAATATCGCAAATTCCTATTTTGAACATAAAAAAATGGAAATTTTTTTGTAATTTTGCCTGCTAAATCTGCATATAATTTAAAATGAGAAAATGTTATCATCTTTGGTTATGATGCATAAAAAAACGTTTAATAGAGATTTACAGATTTATGTTGGTCAGCTTTAAACTGAGATTTATTGAAATAGATTATGAGTAAATACATATTTTATCAATTTATTCATTAACATATTTCTATACGACTGAACTATCCTTTTTTATAAAATAACAATACACTATCATACTGTTCATGTTGATTGGAAGTGGCATCTGGCGTAAAGAAACAGGCCCACTTACAATTCCAGTAGCTCTAATGAATATGTAGTTTGAGAATAATGTGCATATAAATGTGTTATATAATTTAAGAAAGAAACAATAACAATATATAAGCATAAATAATACCCATGTGTAAGGTCGTTTCACCCGACTGAATGTCAGACCGTGATATGTTTCACTGTAGCAGTTCCAAGTAACCTTCGAAAAGGAAACGTTAATAGTGAACTAACTCTCCGTTAATAACTCCTTCACTTTAAATGATTGTTATATTCACAGGATGTTGTTATGACAGCAATTATTTTCTGAAAAGTGGAGTAATTTAACAAAAATTATTTAATAAAAATAAATCACACAAACGATTCCTTCTGCTGATTAGAAATGCAGTTTCAATTCTTTAGTGGCTTTAGGCTTGAAAAATAGTGTGAATCGTTTTTTGGTGGAAAGCTTGGATAGATACAAAATATTGAAAAAATATGACATATAGAAAACTCGACCTCGAAATATGACCATATTTAGTTGGTGACTTGAGTAAGTATAAAAATTGATATTTTTTAAATATTTTTTCAAATATTTTTCAAATGGATGAGAAGATCAAAAAATATATTCAGTTTGGTAGAGTACCTCGTAGAGTTCTGAAATATCTTTGGTGGGGACAGAAGCTGTCCAATAGCATACAAATTGTCCAATGATAAATTTGGGGTGAAGAATCACCTCCTCAAACAACCCTTTTATAAATGAGATAGGAAATAGCGCTCGGTAAAAAATGCATCTCAATTAATTGTACATATATCACCTATATATTGTAATCGTATTTTTCAGTTTATACAGATTATAGGAAAATTACAATTATCATTGTTTGTTTACAATTTTCTTTGCATACCTGGTAGACTTCTCCCCAGATAGATAAATTTTCAGTATGTCACCTACTGCATAAAACTAATTTTTTTATTATTCTTCAAATTAAAGTTTAAGCTATCCGCATAACTAACTTTTTGAACTTCTATCTAGCCAAAAGTAGTTTACATTATACCAGAAGATCTAAAATTATCTTGACATGACTGACATAACTAAAGCATATATAAATCTGTCAATTGTCCATAGCCAATACAGAAAGGGCGTGAATGGAATGCATGCCCTACCACTGGTTTTTCTTCAGGAATTTACTTTAAATTTCCATGGAGATAAACATACTACCAGTTTAACAATTGCAGTTTAGAATGTTAGTCGGCAGCTACTAATTGACAATGATATATGTATATTTGAACTCGCCCGTTTCGAGAACAATAGTTTTGTATGGTTCGAGTGGGATTACGAGCACTAAAACAAATACGATGCAGATAAAATTACGCCACATTTTGGTTCATTACAAACTGTAATTTCCCATTCAGGTGTCTTTTATTTGTCAAGTGTTATATCATGACATGACCTATAAAATATGATAAATATCGCCTATTATGGTAATTTATGAAATTGATAAACAATACAAGAATTATGTTAATTTTGCCTATACTAAGTCTAGCTTGTAATTTAAAAAAATTCACATACTTTATTATTGGTTACTATATATTATTGTTAAATAAATATTATTTAGGTATTGAGCAAAAAACTTCTTTACTTTTAATGCTGTCTATCTAGACCCAATTTTTAAATTTTTTAAAATGCTTTGGGAAATCATTCCTAGAACCATATCATATTACTTTTTAACAACCAACGTTTTTGAGTAAGTTAACCCCGCTGATTCCTAAAATGTCTGTTTCCATCTCGAATTCAGAGTTCAGCCATCCACAAGATCACCCCCAAAGGTGTATTTTTTTTTTTTTTTCGGGGTTTTCTCTGTAAGCGAGGAAAGTCCGTGGGTGTGATGAGGTATGAAATCATGGTAGACCCCTCACTTTAGCGAGAATATCTCTGTAAGTAATGAATTTAGAGAAAAAAGTCAAGAGAGCTGTAATGTAATATATACAATTTTCTTCAAAATAATGTGCGTAACGTTAATATCTCATTGGCGTTCGATGGTGTCTAAAATGAGGCATGAAATGTCATGGGCGTAAAAAAGAGTCTAAAATGTTGTCTTGGTCCGGTTTTCAAAACAGCCTTTTAAATCACTTCTAGAAACAAATCATATTGGTTTATGACAATCTTAAGGGTAACTTGACACCGTTGATTTCAAAACTTTCTGTTCACAGTTCCAGATTGCGACCTACAAGTGCTATAAGTTGAAAAATAAATAAAAAATCGTACAGTGTGCTTTACATTGGTATTCAGTTATTTAGTGACTGTAGAACATAATGCAGCTGCTTGCATTTTTAGAACAAAAAAAGTAGTAAGTGGTTAGACTGACAATCACTAATTAATTTCTTCATCGTGACATCAATTTTGCTTATTTAGCTCATCCCATATTCGAGGATCCAACTTAACCAATTTCACGGCACGATCTACATACAAGTTCTGGTTGCCGATAGGATGGTGGTGAGAAGTGGCTTCAATCCTGAAAAGAACGATAATGTGTGTACAAAATTATTATAAATTTAAGAAATAAATAGGATACCGTATCAAGTTTTCAACCTTAAACATCGGATGATTATATGATTACTTCGGAAATGTAAGTACTTTCCGAAATGAAAGTTTGGTCAACATTTGCTGAGGTTACTTTAGTTTTCCTAATAGTATACAAACAGTATACACCTTGCTTTATTTGCTGATTCGGCATTAATATTGTAAAGTTTCACTATAAACAACATAATATGTATGTGTGTTTATTTACTTTACGAAATCTTTTTTTACAATTTAATACATAAATAGTGTCTATAAATCGCTTAAATTGACAATTTAATCTGGGAATTGCAGCGGCCCAGTATTAAAGGCTTTGAATGCATTATGTTGAATCAGTTCTTAATTTGGACAACTTACTCTTAGCTTATTCGCTGTGTTGGATACAATAGAGGTTAGGCAAGAGTGGTTTGTAATAAATGAATTAATGAAGAATAAACGCAACCCAAAACCGTTACTATTGTGTATATATAGCACCTAGTCTTTGTAAAAGAACGCAAAATGTTTTGTTGATCGTCGCGCTTCTAAAGAATACACTTTACATAACATTTGTGTATTAGTATAATCAGAAAAAACTACAATATAAATATAAGAAACTAGGTAATATTAAGTGTTAAGAGAATGAAGGCTTTTCTCTTACAATATTTCTAAAATTAATAATTTTATAATTTACCACGGCAAAACTCTGCTTTATCTATGCCAAATATATTATATGTTATCATGTCAAGTAATTATATATTTCTTTTCAGATAAACGGACCAATAAGAATCGACTTACTTTAATTGAATTCCCAATTAAATTAAAGTCATTAGCGATGCACAAGCTGTACACCTTGCAATATGACTACTACGGCGCCGATATTTGCAAATAGCATATTGCTTGCCTCGATAAATAAATTCTTAGTAGTGGTTTAGTTCTTATGGTTTTCGTGTCTTGTTAGTTACCTATGTATTGTTTTCCGTGATTTGTGTGAAATTAAATCGGATAACATGTTGACCACTAATGTGTTGTGCCTGAAGAAAAGGAAGAAACGGACCTACTGCCTTTCCAGCTCATCGGACAAGAAAGGTGCATCATCTGCAAAGGAACCTAGGTGAGTGCATTTTGGATAAATTGGTATCTAGCTTTATTTTCACTATTAAATGGTGGTTATTCTTGTGACTATTGAAAACTATTCGGTACTGAAAATGTTGCAGTAGTTGAAAAGTCTTCAATTATTTTTAGTTTTGCTGTTCTCTTGTAAAAAAAGGTTCCATTTTCAAATATCGAGACAGCCAAGCTATTATTTGAATTTTTTTCGCTTGAAAATGCTAAGCAAAATGGCGTCCCTTGAAATGCTTTGGTTGCAGAATTTAGACGATATAAGTACTATGATACGAAATTTTGTTTTGCTTAGAGATATTTGGTTCCAGAGACTACTATTCATGTAATTTAAAAAATGGCAACGGTCGTAAACACGCATGTAATTAAAGTACGTAAAAGGTATTCAATAATAATATTTGACTAGAATATGGTAGATTGAACTAAAACACGATTTTGATGTTTGGGGGTTATATACCACAAAAACAGACTGCGAATGCACTAATAAAGTGATTCCGTCAAATACCATGATTTTGGAATTAGTCACAGACCACCGCTACGGTTCTGATAATATTTTTATTCGAAATACGTATATAGACGCTCTAAACATAAACGGAAAATATAAGAAGACAATTTTTGAAATAATTATATAATATTGAAAATATCCAACTGAAATTTCTGTTCTTTTCTTAATATTATTTATTGATATCATTAGCGCATTTGCATATTTCTCTACATATGAACTTTCCTTTTATGTATGAGCAATTTCGTGATACACAATCACCTTACAGTTACAGAAAAACTAGTACTTTATATTATTGTGGTACCAGAGGTAGTGACATCAAAATTGGAATGAGTTGCTCATTGCAAATTTTCCATCTCAATGTTGTGGGCGAAGTTAACTCAAGTGTAGATATACATGACTGTCTTCATATTAACCTTTGAAAGTGGATCCGTTTTATGAAAACCAATAGTGTTGCAGTTTGTTGGTGGAGGTGCTTGTGAAGATTTCCCATTTCAAACATATTTGGACCTCAATTCATCACAACTTTTTACATCTGGCGCTCAATACAACTTGTGATTTCTTTTTGTGGCGCTATCTAATGTCCAAAGTTTACATCAATCATCCACATACCATTCAGAAGCTCAAGTATAATATACAGGGAGAAGTTAGAAGGAACGACACATACGAATTGCCCTTGCACTCAGATGAATTAATTTGTTAGATTAGGTAATTTCAACTATTTTAAAAAGCTTCTTTCAATTTTTAATTTTGAAATCACTGCGGTAAGATTTAATTGAAACAATTTGAAATCTGTTTATAGTTTAAGACATGAACACCTCTTAATTTTTAAATTGTTACATCAAGCTATATGGTGCTATTTAATCCGTTGTATCTCTTTTTAGACAATTAAGGGAGACCTCAAATATATACCATTAATTTAATCAGAATTTAACGGTTTTTCCAATACTGTAATAATATACAAGGTATTTCATTTAAAATAAGAAAATTGTCTAGGTCACCCAATGAAATAGTAGCGATATTCCAAATTTCATATTTATATTTGCAATGAACTGTTACGGCTTGTAGAGAGATGAAAGAATCACCCTGATGTATATATATCTTAATTTGTGTTTAATATTTTTATGATAACCAATTTCTCTTAATTATTATTTCTATTGTTAATCATTTGCAGAAAATAGAACTGAAGGAAGGTTTTATGGAGTGATCTTGGGTGGGCAGATACATATACATATGTATACATACCCACCCAAAACGACCTGATTGTTCTATTCAAGTTTCAGTAGCCCCAAAACATTTTAATACGTTCATTTGTTTTCGTTGTAATAATTTTTCTAACGCAATCTCATATTAGCATAATTGTTTCTCAGAGCATGAATATGAAATTTTATTATTTTTAGAACTATTTACATGTTAATCAAACACTGCTTTAAACCTATAATGATAGAAAAATTACAATATGTGTATTTAAATTTTAATCGGAAACATTCATGCAGTCAACATATAAATATTGGCATTTCTTTTTTATGATTTGTCATGTCTTCTGTTGTTTCCAATTACATAATTATATACGAGATATTACCCACATTGGCGAGTGTTATCATCAGTATGGTAACAGAACCAATCTCAGTATATTTCTCGATATTTCAATTTTAATTAATTTAGTTTAATCATGTGCTTTAATTATCGATAATAAATAAAGTTTTTGAAAATATTAAGAATTAATAGAATTAAGAAAATTTTTTTTTTGGTACTCGACGCTGGACAATCCTCCCGTGGCATCCGAACCTCACGGATGAAGCGTCAGTAAATTACCTACAACACTCCCCACATCCCGCTGGGTTAGCACCTGTAGATCCCAGATTAATCTGCCTTAAGCAGACAGAGAGAACCCTTCTGAACGTCTTTTGCATTTGGACTACCAGCCACTTTGCCCAGTATGGTCTTCTTTTCTGAGAAAAGCGTATTAGGACGACCATCTTGACACAGTAGCTTGGATACAGCACTTGGAGCTTGTACCGGAGATCGCTATATCTTGTCCGTTTTTACTCCTCCCTCAACGTGATATTTTTCTGGGCAGAAGCCAAAATTCGATAACATGCATCACGAGAACGACTATATCAGTCTTATTGATTTAAATTAGCCCGACAGTCGGAAACGAGCAGTTCCAATAAATGCGACATTTCCTGTCGTCGACAACGGACTCAATATTTCCAGAGACGTAAGCCAGCACTTGTGTCTGGTCTACCCCGTTCGAGTGCCTTACATAGAAATATGCTACTTGTAACGCAGCGTTATTTCGGTGAATATAGCACGAAATCGCATATATGAGGCACGCATGAGTGCATGAGCGATTCCGGCGCCTAATGTTAGGTCCGATAGTTGATATCAAGAACCTCTACACACCACACGCGGCTACGGTACACCCAGCGGCAGCTGGTGAAATTTAGGCTATGTCATATCTTAATATTGAAGCATGGGACCCAAGCCATACTTTAAGGCGTAATTATCAAGGCTAAATGAAGAAGTTTTGCAGATTAAAAATTGCGATTGAAATTTACGAAAAAAAGTTGGAAAAATTGTGAACCTCCAACTTAAACGATTTGTAAATTATTTGCGAAACATTTTTTCCAAAATCAGGTGGAAAATATAAAGACAGATTGCAAATTTCATAAAAAAATATTGCTTTCTATAAAGTTATACCGTTTTGAAATTTTATTTTAAATTCATTTTTCATTGTGCAAATTTCAAAAAAGGTGCAACTTTGTAAAAAAATCAATATTTTCTTATAAAATTTGAAACGTATTGTTATATTTTCCAGCTGATTCTTGAAAAAAAATATATTGCGCAAATATTTTAAAAATCATTTAAAAAATTAGTAAGCTCACAACTTTTCCAAATTTTTTCGCAAATTTCAATCGCAATTTTTTTTTTGCAAAACTTCTTCATTTAGTCTTGCTAGTTACGCCTTAAAATATCGCTAGGGTCCCATGTCCAATACTAAGATATGACATAGCCCATATTTCACCAGCCGCCACTGGGTAGACCAAGGTGTTGATGACACCATCCTGGCAGGCCATAATGATTCTCTTGGTCTCTGATTTAAACACGGCTAACCTTAAAGGCGAATGTGAGCCTGTTGATAAACCCAGTGTTTCTATGTTCTTATAGAATGCTTTATAGTTTATCGACGTGCTGCCGAAACAGTTTTTCCTGTTCAGCAGCTTTGATTCGGGCTTTCAGGACGATTTGATTGAGGCTCCACCAAATTGAAATAAATTTGATTATATTATACATTACTGAAATTGCAAAAAATGTGACAGCCAGAGGACAGCAGTGAAAACTTTTTAAGGAGTTTTTTACATAGAATAATTATCTCTAGTTTAACGTAAGCCAAACATTTTCTAACTTTTACTTTACCTGCTGTTTAAAATAAAATAAAACATTTTATTCCAAAAATATCGTTTTAACGGTTGCACTCGTATTTTACTTGGGGAATGTTGTTTTTAAACAGGAAAAATTGATACGATAATATTTAAATTCTGGCAGACAATTTACTTGTAAATCATATCCCGTTATCGTATATAAGCAAGACGCAGACAAAATTTCAAGTATACATTCACAATAATTAAGCGTCGTGCAAAATTATAATTTATTACTTAACTGTTGGATACATATAACCACTAACACATATAGAAAATTTACCTTAGCTAATTTATTTGGGAAGACGTGTCCCATTTAGATTTGTTTAAATGTTTATATGTAATATTTTACGTAGAAAGAATCCAATAATCACAAGCAGTCTCTTGTATCACATTTTAAAGCCACCATAAATCCTTGAGTAAGTAATTTAGATATATCTCTCTATATTTTTCTAACCCCTATAATCCATGGATTTAAATCTGTGGTGACGACTTGTGGCTACAAACCTGGTTATCCTATTGATTGTATTATACTGATTTTGCCTGAACACCTTTGTGGATATTATTTATCCAAGCTAGTTGTTAGCAGCTCGGCTAGCTCAATTGATAGGACATGAGACTTGTAATCTCAGGGTCGTGCGTTCGTGCCCCACGTTGGGCGCCAAATTTGCGATCATACCTGTTTGTGAGTTCTATTATAAAAAAAAATAAAAAAAGGAACAATAACCTTTAGTGTTTGGACCGCGAGAAGGTCTGTAACAAAGGATCTGAGCTAGCCCTTAGGTAACCCTTTTAACGGATCTTCTCGCAGTCCAAACATTACAGGTGAAAATTTATTGTATATATTTTTTTATGACTGAATGCGACACTCGTACATATCCGTCGCAAGACATATATACTCAATTTTAACAAAATAGCTTCCCATATTGTGCCTTGAAATATTACAATAAATTGTCAGCTGATGTCAAGAATCTGTTAGTCCCACGTTTAAAAATAAGAGTACAAAATTTTTCGATAAATGAGCGACATATGTCACCTCAGGGTTAATTAATTTTGGATTTAATTCAATTGAACTTTGTTCCCTTGTTGTTCATATTCTAAGCCTGATTTGTTTAGATTGTTCAAATTATTTACATTATTTTGGTAGAATTGATCATAATTATTATACGTATTATCTGTGTCTGCATATTATAGGTGCATATATCTATGTCAATATATATGAACAATGCATATATTCTAAGGATTTCTTTTATTATTTTTCATCCGATTATTACATATTCTTTTATGGAATATAATTTTATTTCACCGGTTTAAATATAAAAAAGAGATGGATAGACTATCTAAGTTTCGTTATTTTATCAGCATTGTCATAATAACATTAATATTTGAAAAAAAAATCAAACATTTTTTTCATTTTATTTTAATTTGTCTTTTTGTTAGGCTTACGCCTATAAAATTTATGCTTATTTAAGTTATTTTTCTGTCACATTTTTTAAATACTTTTGAAATTTTGTCCATTCTCTAAATACAAACATTCTTAATTAATCCTTCCAAAGAAATTTTTTTAAAATTCTGATTTATTTTAATGAGTTTACTGGCATTTTATTGTATTTCCTGTTTCTCACGTATTGTAAACTTTTTACGATTTTATTTTTATATTTCCTGACACAATTCAGAATTAAGGCTAATTATGGAAAAAATAGCAAATTATTTTTAATTAATAAATTCAGTCCGTTTTAAAATCCACACGCGTCGATTATTCAAAACAAATATCACATACAATTTTACTAATATATGTATGCTGAGTTGTGTTTTCCTATTTATTTTCAGAATATTTATTTTTGAGAATGATGCTAAATCAACTCATAATTGGTGGACATTTACTTGATAAAAAGAATTTTAATATATTAAAGCTATGATAATGGAAAAATTGTGTAGTTGCTTTATTACAAAATAGAGTTTAATATGCGATTTTCAACTATTTAGTTTTGGAAAATAGTCGATTGTCACAGAACCATATGATTAGGTATACAAATTAAAGTACCTTCACATTGGGTCTGACTGCTTATCGTATTAATCTGTAGATGTTTGCGAGTTTCAACGATTATTTGTCATATTGTCAATTACTAATTTTATTGCTAGATTCTCTGTTGAATAAACAGATCATGGCTTTATGTATAATCTACGTACCTAATATTACGACCAGACTTAATCTGGACAAAAACAAGCAAGTTTTAATGGTACCGATTTCATTCTATATCAATGTTTTATGGCTTATAGTGTTTCCTGTCAAAGCCGCTCCATAACAAGTGAGCAATATTGGATATCCGGTGCTGCTGCCTTATAAGATATCTATAGATGTTTGCGGAATCCATGATCACCGAGGCCATGTGTTGCAAAATTTTAATGGATGACTAATACCAATAATAGATTGATGGACCTAACAAAATTATATGCAGCAAAATATTTTTTGTCTTCAATAAATTATGAAAGATAACCACAGGGTACAACCCTATTTTATATATGTAATAAAAATATTAGGAATAATACTGATTTTTCATATTCCGTTATATCATCTGAATCTTAGTTACTGAAGAGTTTCTATTTTACTCTACCCATCTGCACATTCGCAAATACCGTTTGGAGAATTTTAATACGGAATTTACACGTCGGTGGCGATATTTCATCGCTATATTTATTTAGTTAACTTATAAATTGTGTCGTGGATAATTTTCAAATCTGTTCAATTAATGAGAAATATTATGTCTAATTTTTATAATATTCATAACTTAGAAAGTTGACCAAATTTTGGGACCATTGTAATACTTTAAGAAATAAATCAGCCACTGTGTAAGTGTAATTTTAAAATTTATGTACAGTCCAGTAATTATTTCAAAGTTCATATAAACAGGAACAAGTAATTTTATAATAATATAGGTATGATTGCAAGGTGCAATGCAACTGAGATTGCAACGTTCATAAGTTATAAATAAGTTTTGACTTGAAAAATGAAAACCATGTTTTATTAACCACATTAATAACATGCAATACATGTATGTCGTCAACAGATTGATATTATTACAGAGTGTTGGATTATAATAGTATCATATTTTAATATTGACTAATGTAAATGAAGAAAGGCTAAATGTTTAATTTTTAATTACTACTCAAGGATAATTTTGTAAGTAACTATAGTCCAAATTTGGTTTTTCATTTTTTGTGTGATATTCTGCACTATATTTGTTTATTCGAAGGTAAATATAAATCCCTGCAAATGTGTTTAATTTAATATACATATACCGTGATCATACATAAATTCATTGCGTAACACACGTATTCAAAAAAATTTAAAAATTATATCAAGTAATCTATGAATTTTTGTTTTAATATTGTCAAACAACTTATGACATTTATTTCAAACGAAAATACACCCTGTAGAGATTTTCTTCTTGATTTCAACAATATATAACGATTTATATTTTCCTTTGATTTTTTTTAGTTAAAATAATTATAAATATTTTAAATATGTAGGAGTTACAAATACAATCGAAAACATTATGTTGGCTGTAACATCATTATCAGATGGTAAATTACTTAAAATATGACAAAATATAATAAAATAAAATAACAATAACAATAAAAAAAATGAGGTTATGTTCGTTACTTGCTAATTAAGCAATGAACCTAATTATTCAGACCTAGCAAAAAAACTTTGAGGAAAACGCTTCAACTCTTTCCAAGATTTTTTAAAAACTTTTTAAATAATATTTCTATATCGATTTAAAATATGTACACGTTAATCACACTGTACGAAACAATAATTAGCTAATATCATGAACTGTAAATATTTAATTATCTCGCATTAATATATTCTTATAAGTGAACAAAAGACATTCTATTTTATTTAATTGGAATAAGTGTGGTCACAGACAAAATATCATACACAACCTGAGTTATAATGCAATAATGCATTCGTGGGGTTACACACGTGTGTAATGTTTCTTAATCTTGTTACGTAATGTCTTAGTACAAAATATTACATCCATTTTTATGTATTACGAATTATAATTACAATATATACTAAGGCTGGAAATTTTCCAGATTTTAGTATTCGAATATTCGTTCGAAAAAATATTCGAATATTCAAACTATTTGGATATTCGAATATTCGGATTATTCGAATTATTCGAATTATTCGGATAGGTATTCGAATTATTCGGATATTCGAATATTCAGTTATTCAAGTATTCAGATAATCGAATAATTCGAATACTATTTAAAATTCGAATTATTCGAATACCTATTCGAATAATTCGAATATTCGAATACTCGAATAATCCGAATTATTCGAATAGATATCCGAATAATCCGGATCCTCGATTATTCATAATTAATAGGTATAGCACTGAATACTAGTGAATAGTGAATACTCTATTTGAGTATGTGGTTGGATAGACCACAATAATAGTCGTGACGTAATCCACTAAGCAGGCAATTTGATTTGCTTTCTATACCCACAACAGGGTATGTCTCCTGTACATGTGCTTTAAGGGTCAGAATTATTTAGTTAGTATTTTATTTTAGGATTGAGGAGCTATTGTTCATATTTTACTATTGAGGCTTAAATAAAACGAAAATAGAGCTAGTTTATTATACTTCTGTGTCATAACTACTTTCCTTTTCGAAAAAAATAAAAGAGCTCTAAAATTAGAATGTTTTTAAAAAAGACGCAGGTTGTGAAGGTAAAACAAATACATGAAAAGTCAATAGTTAAATATTTACAGGTTTTCTAAAATTTAAAATTTAATTTTAACCCCTGCCTTAGTACAGTAAGAATAAGGTCGAGGCGAGAAAGAGATGGAATACTTTGACTGTAAGTAAAACGTGCCACTAATGTGGTCTATTTATATATTTGGATTTTAGAATAGGTCTACTTACCTACTATCTACCTACTTTGGTTGGATGCATACTGCATACCTATTCTCACATAATTATAATAATATATTTTAATATTCAAATTTACTCAAATATAATCGAATTTTCGAATACTCAAATATATTCGAGTATTCGAATAATCGAGTATTCGAATGTATTCGAGTATTCGAATATATTCAGTATTCGAATATTTCAAATTCGATATTCGAATAATTTTCCGATTAGAATAATTCGTATTCGAATACTCGAATATTCGAATACTCGAATTATTCGTATTCGATTTCCAGCCTTAATATATACCCAACGTTCCTTTCATTAATTTCTATAAATATATCAGTTCCTACAATACATCAACATTAAAAGAAGACCATATTATTTATGTTTTAGTTATATGTAATGCATATGTCATATAATAAAATAACCACGCTGTATTATATTAAATATTGTTGTTTTGATATCTGATTAACATATTCCGGTCGTGATAACTTCATTTAGTTTTATGTTGTACAATTTACATTTTATTTGTTCCTTTATATTGCCGTTAAAACAAGTCATGTCCTTAATATTTTGAATTATACGTACACACACATTTATAGGTATAGCAGTATATTATGAAAATAGGTTCTATATTAAATATGCAGCTTTTTGCATTATGTGTATTAAAAGCTAATTATTATTCTAGTCAGGACCAGATAGAAGTAATGCTTTTTTCAGTTTTATCATATATGTGATCATAAACAATAAATGTGAATTTTAATGATTACCTTCGTCATTATGATTATGAACCTAAAATTGTTCCATAACCATAAGTAGGTATAGGTGTAAATGAACACAAAAAAAAAATCAAAAAGAAAATGCGAGCATTCGTGTTAATATTAATTTTAGTAGATACAAAAAACGCATTATGTAATCACATGGTGTAAAGTCGTAAATTACAATAATTATTTGAGAGGTATAACATAGGTAATTGTATCTGTAAAATGTTGACCTTGCGTTCCAGTTTACAGCAGTAGTTCTAATAGAACGCCGCCGCCTGCCGATTAATGATACGAGTAATTTTGAACTTTTTAAGTGAACAATTTGTTAAATCCTTTTCGTAAAATAAAGGTAAGAAAAGTCGGATGTCATATAAAATAAAAACAATTTAACAAAGTGAAAACATACATTGAGTTTAAGCCCTGAATTATAATTATTTTTACTAGAAATAATTCATAAATAAGCCACGAATATCACTCTGAATGATATGATGATGTGACCATTATGCACACTGAACTAAAAATAAATCCTTAACGGAACTGATTCCGCGCTTGGTTGCTTATGAAATATTGTTAAAATTATTAAAAATAAAGAAACTTTCTGCTTTTAAATGTTTCACAAATATTTTATTAAAACTCTACACGTGTTTCGACTTTTTAAGCCTTTCTCATGAGTGTAGATTCAATTCCGTTTCTTTTTAAATACCTTGTATGTCTACCTACTTGTATTATACTCTAGATTTTCTTTATTAACTGGTTCTTAGATATGTATACTTCCACTGATTTCGATTTTGAAATTATACACACCAAAGTAAATGAAATAAAGAATAAAAACAGTAATATTAATAAATATCTGCTTAAAATATATACTGCTGTACACCTGATATTAAACTCACCGACGACGACGCTTAAACATATTCAAATATACACAGAAACATTTTGTAAATAAAACAACTTGCTAATACTAAGCATGATGTTTCTTATGGTTGTAAAATTTAAGGTATTAATGTCTAAGATATTATAGCAACCTGACAGAAAAATATATAAAATTATAGCAATCCCTGTATACAGAAATGAACACCAAACTGATTCTTTATTTGAAGTCTTAGTTTACAATAGCTATTAAGAGCGCAAAGTGATGTATTGTCGCTCTAAGCGAGAAGTTTGACTATCTCGCGAGAGCGGCAATGTCACTTTGCGCTCGAATAAACAAAATTTTTCTACAACGTGTTTTTATAAAAATGTTTGGTAAAAATTAATAATTATTGATAACCTCAAATTTACGTTCAGATTTCAAAAGTGCATCAATTTGCTATGTTGTAGAAATGTTTGTTAAAATGGTATTTACTGCAAAATAAAATAAAAAATTGCTTTAGTACCTATTACCTAGTACCTAGTACCTAGTTTCCATAGTAACTAAGCGTTTACTTTGTCGCTCGACGAGAGGCAAAGTAAAAAAACGCTCACTCCTCGGAAAAGGTAACTTTGCGCTTTCTTTTGGAAGCGCAAAGTTTTCAATATGCCTTTTTCAAAGTTTTTTTGATAAATATCCATTAATGTTCAAATCTTTATAGATATAGAATATTATTTTCGTACTGACTACACTGAAATATTTGCTCTGAAATTATATATAAGTTACACCGTTTTATTTATTTTTTTTTTCCAATATTTGACGATGATCATTGTGTTGACAAAAAAACCAAATACCTCATTACTCATTAGGTAAGCTTGTCTGATAATTTTTTACAAATGTTTTAGAAATTTTTAAATAGTGTAGTTGTTATTATATATTGTTTTAAATGTTTTTACATTGTTAATTTTTTTTAATGGATTTATTTTATGTAGTGGGGAATTTATGAAATTTTAATTTTTCTCAAAATGTTAGTATTTTTTTCTTTTAAAACATGTTTGTTATTTGTTGTACCCTGAAGAAGACAATAAATATTATCGAAATGTCGACTTAATGAAAAATTGAGGTTTTCTTTCATTTTTATCCAATTTAGTTCCGACAAAAAATATCAACATGGTGGATATGAAACTTGCATTAAATAAAATAGGTACTATTTTGAATATTTAATGCATAAATATGTATAAGCAGTTTACTGGCGAAATTCGTGTGTATATTTCATCTGAAATTGGAACTAGAAGAGTATATAACAAAACGATAGGTATAAACTTTCAATTCCTATTTTTTTGTTAAAGAAACCTCAATTACATCAAAATATGAGGCAATTCCGAACGAATGTTTCTTTCTCTGTAATCATTGGTAATAAAATAGTATGTAGAAATAAGTTAATTAAACTAAAAGAAACATATATAAATCAATCGCCTTTTCCGGGTCAAAAGGTTTTTGTATAATCGGTGAGTTCAATATAGTTTTGTATTCATTCAAACAATGGTAAATGAAATTAATAATGAAGGGAAAAGAAATTTATAATATAGACGATTGCTGATTTACGAAAGTATATTTATGGGTTTGTTAAGAAATAATCAATTAGGTATTTAAGCACATAATAAAATAATTGTTTATTTATTATATTTTATTATATTTTTAAATGACTGTTGCTTCTTATAAAAAAATTTATTTAATAATAAGATAGAACAAGTTTTCATTTTAGTAAAAATATATTCACTAAACAACAAACTAGTTCTACAAATATCTTTATTAAGTGAGCATGCTCCATTTTAAGAAAAAATATGTAGTACAAGGGGGGGGGGGGGGGGGGAAAAAAACAAAAAACCCCCAAAAAAAAAAAAAATGGGGGGGCAAAAAAATTTTTATATAAATAAATATTTTTTTTTTATAATATTTTAACTAAAGAGAGGAAAAAGGTTTTTTTTTTTATAAAATTTTACTATATTTTTTAATTAGCATGCTCCATTAAACAGTTACTTTTAAACCTAACACTTGCTAGGAACCATGGCTTACAGAGACTCTATATGAGATAAAAAAATAAAGAAAGGGCTTGCTTAAAATATACGAAAACCAGGAATGTTGCTCATAAGCAATATTATTGGCGGAATTCGTAACTATTCTAATAATGCCGTAATTCAGGAAAGAACTGCTTTCTACTGTTTTCATATCAGCAATACAAAGAATAATTCAAAACAAATGTGGGCAGATTTGAAGTCATGAGGAGTAGTAAAGGATAATATTACAAATCTTCTTTTTTTAAGTAGTAAAGGATAATATTACACAAAATCTTCCTAAAGATCTTTGTAATGCTGATAATTTCAACAACTATTTTATGGATTCCATACCAAATTTAAAATCGAACGATCAACATAATGATCAACTTTTGAAAGCAAAATTTGTAGATATTATACTTACTTTCAAACCTGTTGCTGTTACAAAAATTGAAGATATCATAAACAAACAAAAGCTCACACTTTAGGACCGGATGGAATATCAGCTAAAATGTTCCAGCTTGTTTTACATTGGATATCCGCCGTACTGACATATTATTAATATGTCTTTAGAACAAGGTGATTTACCTCCACAATGGAAAACATCATGTATTAAACCAATACCCAATAAAACTTAAAGATCTGCGCCCTATTATTAGCTTACTTTCGGTACATCTTACAATCACAGAATCGGCTATATAAGAATAACTTTCTAAATATGTTCTTATAAACTAAAAAATAATTATTTCTAATTAGTCTGGATTCCGAAAATATCACAGTGCCTCCTCACTACTAAGTAATATAACTGATGAAATTTTGCGAGCCATTGACAATATCAAATCACCTCTTTGACACTACTTGATATGACCAAAGCCTTTGATTCTTTAGATATTAATTGCTTAATTGCTTAATTGCAAAATTAAGTTATTATGGCATATCTGGAGGTACTTTTTCTTGGTTCCAAAACTATCTCTGAGGCAAACAACAGTTGACTAGCGTGAATACAGGAAAATCGATACAAACTTCACAATATAGATCAGTTGAATCCGGTGTTCCACAAAGATCTATTTCTCCTAATATATTTATTCTCTTTAATATATTTATTGCAGATATATCGAGACTTCAGATACATTCAAAACTATACATGTATGCTGATGATATTCAGCTGATATATAGTTTTTCTCCAGCGGAATATCAAATTGCTGAACCTCACATAAATAATGGTTTAAGTCTCATATATGAATGGATAGCAGTTGCTGAATCTCGGCAAACATAATATTCTAGTAAATAACGAAGTCATTGCATCAGCCAATATCGTCAAAAATCTTGATGTCAATTTTGATTCTCTACTAAGCATTTCAAATCACGTAAATACTATTTGCAAAAAATCTTTTTATTGTTTAAAACAGAATATGTGTGAAAGGAGATTTATACACATTGTGGGATTTGTTTTAGTTTTGAGTACAGAGAAAAACCAAATTATTTGTTTAATAAAATACAAAAACACACTGTAATTCATAATACAGATTTCAGACAAATTGAAAATAAAGTTTGTATCCTTCTTACAAAAATTCATCTTTTCGATCTTCGTTTTCATTCATAGCAGCATATATTATTAACAATTTGTCAATCCAATATCACAACATGCCGGTGTCAATGGTTAAATCTAAATTAAAAGAAGACATCATTTTATCTAGATTAGAAAATTTTATACTAATGAATTTTTATTTCATTTCAAGCTGATATAATACAAATGTATATTTTTGTACACGGGAAGTGATGTAAAGCAACACCGTTGACACACTTCCTTTTGATAAGAATGTCATCTCTGTACTTGTACTACTTCGTTTTTTTCCAATAAACGTATTGTATTATGTATGTATGATTTACAACGTCATTAACTAAGTCACCATCTTCCGAGATGTTCTCTTTTGGCGCGCCTCACTACAAATAGTGCTAGAAAGGGTGCATCTCGAAAGGTGGTAATTTTATGTTTATTTACAATCTTCTTCAGCTTAAACACCACAGAAATTAGACAAACCCCGAATCCAAAGCCGAAGTAGCACAGGAGAGGGTTACACTGAAAAAACGTGAACACACAACCATTTCTACTGACATTGTCAGTGCCGGTGGCGTGAATCGAGCCCGCTGGACGATGGAGAGATTATGTAGTCACACTTGCTCCCGCATGCTAGTCAACTACACCCCCGAACCGGTGCGGACCTGGAATGTACTATTTACTCGCATGCTTTACTGATTACTGAACTTATTTCTTACGCTAGTGATTGGCTTTCGTAGCGTTAAGTAAGTGTTTTAAAAAAACAATAACGTCGGTGTAGTATTCGTATAATGTCAACTATAATTTCTTGAAATAATAAGGAATTATGATTTTCGACTTGATTTCTTCAATTTAATTTCAGTGATTCTGTCCTCAAAAAAAAAAAATAATAATTTGCCGCAACAAAATTGGAGTACTTGAACACTTTTATGGGCTTGATATGCAGATTAGATTTCTTGTTTTTTTAATTTTCATAAATATTTTATTTGGTATCTGGTCCATGGGTTGGGCACTCACTAAGAAACAAGTGCACAAACTGAGTAACCAGCTAAGTAAGTTCACTTGTAACGACAATACAGCATTCCGCTTGGTCTGTATCTATATTAAACAGGTTTAATAAATAGATTGAACTTTTTTAACGTTAATTCGCATGCGTAAATCAAGGGGTTTCGTTTTTTCAAGGCTGGCGGTATAATTATAAAAAACATGTGATGGACTTGGTAATTATAATGAGAGATGTTATACCATATATGGGAGAACATTAACAAACCAAGTACTTGGTAGGTTCTACAGGGTGAGTCTAACAATGTATTAGAGGAATATATTTAATTTAAAATTTTATCTTGAAAATTGATTTGGTAAGGTTTTGCAACTAAAATATCTGTAATTACTGTTGTAACTACTAATTAGATTGCTGGCTGCTGTGGATTCTAACAATTTCTTTCCATGCCCGAGTTAATCTAAATTTAAACATCTAAGCTAAATAGAAAATAAGCCATATCTATCATAAAAACATTAAGTGGATACATTAGGCACTATAATACTAGTTCAAAATGTTATCAACGATATCATAAATAATTTTCCGATAATCTTGTCTAGATTAACCAATGCTTGTTGCTTGGGAATTTCCTGAAAGAAACAAGCATTAGTATTTAATTTATTCAAAATTATTATAGGAAAATTATCAGCACCAATGGTATTGCATTATTATTTCAACTGTGAAATAAAATGTGTAAAAACTATTAAATAAATGAGAAAGAAGAAACCAATGACTTCAGAAATAGGATAGACAAAGTATCCTCTTGATTTGTTGTAGTTTGATGTAAATAACTCAGTACTCAGTTGTTAGGGACATGCGCTTGTGCGCGCGCAGTCCCTGTTCGATTTTCGGGTGTTCATCACTGTTTACGTTTTTTGGTCGCCATTAGTTGCTTGTGTGTATCTTAAGTTTAACGCTGTGTTTACTGTGATTGTTAGTTTTTTCAAGACGCATTTTCTGTTTTTGTGAATAAACAATGGGAAAATATTGTGTTATATGCAAATCTCCCTTTAAAAGTGGAGTTAATCGATCTTTCCACAGGTAAGTGACATTACCATAGGCGTAACGGGAAAATGGTAAATAAAAGCATAATCCAAAATTAAAAATGTCCAGTGCAGTAATATTGTAAACATAAAAATATGTAATAGATATTTTTTTATTTCAAAAATAGTAGTAGTAAATATAATGTATTGTTTGTTTTTAGGATTCCTTCGAATATTGAACGTAGATCTATATGGATCTCTCGAATTTTGAAATATCTGGGAATGGAAAATATTCCTAAAGATAGTGTTGTGTGCTCAGATCACTTCACATCATATGACTTCTTAAGAAAACCCAGTGGCATAGTTTATCTTAAGGACTCGGCGGTTCCAGAATTACCAAGTTGTTCTAAGGACAATACACAAGTTTGGTAAGATATCATTTTGTTATAAGAAAAATAATACCTACTCAATTAACAGGTGTACGATTGTAAATACTTCTGATCACAGTTTTTTTTTCTTATTTTATAAAACAATAATTCTTCCTGAGAATGTTAACATATTTAGCCAAAAGTTGATGTTTTTATTTTACTTTTCACTTTTCTTTTATCAATTTACAATAATTGTTGGTTCATTTTAGCACCATAACGAATCCATTGAAGTCTCAAAATATCAGAAAACATATTCTTGATGATGTTCACAAAGAGTTAGAATCGCCAATAAAAAAGTAAGTATCTAGAGATATTCTTTCACATTTTTGTAATTATGAAAGTTATTTCTGTTAGTAGTTAACATGATTACAACAAAATTAAGTTTATATAAGTTCTATTGATTGATAATACGAATGAGAGCATCTTGAAATAATTAGTTAAATTGATAAATAATTATATTCTTATTTGCATAGACATGAATTACATAAAAAATTATTTACTTTTTTAATCAAAATATTATAGCACATAATATTAAAAAGTGAAATAAAGTACCACATTTTGAAATACCTACCGAAAAATATTTTAATATTCGAATTCACGATTTCACGTTAAAATTGAAAGATGCAGCTGCCAAACAGAGAGTTAGAAGCATATTGACAAAAACTATATTATTTAAAAATCAATAAAGAATTTTAATTCAATGTTTTATTTTATTTCGTAGTCTAATTTTCTTGTTTTTCTTATAAATGCATATTTTACATACCCTCTACCATATATTATGCTATAAATGTAGTAAAAAAAAGTTGTAATGTAGGTACTTTATTAATTAATATTATTTTATATATTCACGCATGTTGTTACTGAGAAAATAAAGATTACTGTAACTATTTCTTGTTTTTTTTTTGTGTATAAATGTATGCAGTAGAAAACACAGCAGTGACTGGTAAAATTTTGGGTTGGCTATATCTTATATTTTGTAAAAGAAAATCAATCAAAATTTGTGAAACATTTTTGCATGTAAATACATCACCTACCATAGTTTTTATGAAACTATTTCTAAAGTATTTGTAAAATTATTTTTTTTTTTTTTTTTAGAATTTGTAGGAGAATTTAAATTTCATTAAGAAATTTTGATTATTACAACCTTTTGAAATATTGTTTTTAGACTGATTTTTAATTTATCACATTATGTAGGTATATATCAATGACTTATTCTGTAGTCGTTGGTATATATCATATACCATCCAAAATTTCACCAGCCACTGCTGGTAGAGCATTTTTATTCATATCAAAAAACAATTTTATTTTAAAGCCAAATCAGGAGATGAATCAATGTGCATGTATATTGTACAAAAATTTAAATTTTGCACCCTCTCTAACACGCCACTGCCACCGAGTACGGTAATAAACAATGAACTATCTTCATCCTTTTAAAATAATAGTATGTCTCAAGATGATGCATAACACAACAGTTCCTGTGTATTAAGATAGGGAATTATTTGTCTATCTATTCTGAAGTCATTGGAAGAAACAAATCTAAATAATTTAAAATTTTTTTGTATTTCTGTTAAAGAGATATGTCTAGACCGAACTTTCATCAATTTATAATTTATTAAAACCAATGACAGTAAATATTTTTTTAAAACTTAAAAATCCAAACGCGCTTTTTTCACCAATTCTATATAAAATACCTCTTTTACTTCCTCACCCCTCAAAGTGAGGAAATTATGTATTCGTGAAAATTTTTATTGCATTTCTATACGAACCTCGACGAATACATACATACATACATACATACATACATACGATACACAAAATTTTAGATAGAAAAATTGTTCTGTCTGTGTGTCTGTGTGTGTCTGTCTGTGTGGTTCACGATAGCAGCTACAGTTTTTGAGATAAAGCTTTCAAATTTGGTACACATATTCTAGAGGTCAAGGAAGAGATTGAGTTCATTGTTGAGCAAAATCGGTCCCAATGTCTAAAGAAAATCTTAGCGACATTCCACCAATGCGACTTTCTTGAAACGTCAAAATGTGACTTTTTTGAAACGTCAAAATATTACTTTTTTGAAACGTCAAAAAATGTGACCTTTTTGAAACGTCAAAAATTACTTTTATTTTAAACTCCATCACACTAAGGTGAGGAAGTGCTGATCCCCAAGTAATTGACAACGGTTTTTATATACATACATACATACATACGATACACAAAATTTTAGACAGAAAAATTGTTCTGTCTGTGTGTCTGTGTGTGTCTGTCTGTGTGGTTCACGATAGCAGCTACAGTTTTTGAGATAAAGCTTTCAAATTTGGTACACACATTCTAGAGGTCAAGGAATATACTGAGTTCATTGATGAGCAAAATCGGTCCCAACGTCTAAAAAAATATTAGCGACATTCCACCAATGTGACTTTTTTGAAACGTCAAAATGTGACTTTTTTGAAACGTCAAATATGACTTTTTTGAAACGTAAAAAAATGTGACTTTTTTGAAACGTCAAAAATTACTTTTATTATAAACTCCACCACACTACGGTGAGGAAGTTCTGATCCCCAAGTAATTAACAACGGTGTTTAGATTAGCATCAAACTATTTATTAATGTTTAAATATATTATTTTGTTGTAACTAAAAGAATTGTCTTTTTCCGTAGCCTCTTCATTCACAATAACCCTTTAGAAAGTCAACTGTTTTTGGTAAATTTTCTTGAGTGGAAAATACATATTTTTCTGCAACCCATCGATAGTCTTTTTAGGCAACTGTCACAAAAAGTGACGGTTTAAGGATCTGACAGCGTTCCTAAAGTGCCATCTCTTTGTACTCATTTGTCAGTCTTCTTTTTGGCCGCTTTTACTTTACGGCCTCTTTTACTTTACGGCCGCTTTTACTTTACGGCAGTATTTTCTTCACGGCCTCATGTATTAATTGATAATCTTAATAATATTTTAAATGGATTTAGGCTTGAAGAAAAACTAAAACTAAGCAGTAGTTTTAAAGCTTTATTATGTATATTACAATACTAAACTGATACAGAATAAATATAGTTTAAAAAAACTAAAAAACACGCTTTTAAAGCACATCAAACTAAAAAAGTGAAAAATAATTATTAATATAAACTGAAAATAATAATGAACGAAAAATACTAGTATTATTGTGAAAAAAGCGTGGGGTGCTTTGTGCAATATTTTTCGTATATCAGACCAGCTTTTTTCACAATAAACTAGTATTTTTCTTCATTATTATTTTCAGTTTATATTAATAATTATTTTTCACTTTTTTAGTTTGATGTGCTTTAAAAGCGTGTTTTTAGTTTTTTAAACAATTTATTTTTAACTTTTTAGTTTGATGTGCTATGAAAGCGTGTTTTTTAGTTGTTTTAAACTATATTTATATTGCTTATTGATGCTGATATTATAACATATTACGATCCAACAGATATTTCTGAAAAAAAAAAAATTTTTATTTCAGCCGTGAGGGTTCGAACTCACGCCGGAGGAGTCTGTCGTTTCGCGTCTACTGCCTTACCCACTCGACACCGGGCTAATTAACAATTATGGAATCTACTGACATATAGCCTTTGCTTTACGCAGGGATACGTGGGAAAGGATTGGCGATCCTGATCAGGATAATGATATAAACTTATCAAATTATGTAGTTCCGGTTCTTAATAAGTGTACAAAGTTTCAATTAAATCTGTCCGTTTAAAGTGGGTTAAAATCGAGTCCAAAGAGTCGGTTACAAACAAACAAGCAAACAAACAAACAAACAAGCAAACATACAGGTGAAGCTAATAAAAGCGTGTTAAAAAGAACAAATATTTAATAAATCTAGAGCATATAGGTACTGATTTTTAAATAGTTGATTGCTTCGACCTTTACTTGATGAAAATCCATTTTACAAATAAACACAAAATAAACTTCTGTTTGATTTTCACAATTTTAATTAACTTATGACAAATTCGCCCACTTTTGAGAAACTTGATAATGATCCCACGGAAAAATATCAAAAAACAAGTTAAACACGCTATAGATAATTCACCTAGTATATTTAGTTCTAAAGACAAATATTATTTAACTATAATGAATCCACAGGCCCCCAAACTTCATTCTTTGATAAAATTGCATAAAAACAATTTACCTATACGCCCAGTTGTTTCTTACAGCACCTTCTAGCAAACTCTCGAATAGACTAATAAATATAGTAGTAGATGCATGTAAATTCAAATCAACGTTTAGTATTAAAAATTCATATGAGTTAATTAATAGAACTAAAAATATTAAGTTGCCTGACAATGCTAAATTTATTTCTTTTGATGTACAAAATTTATTTCCTAGTATACCGCCAAAAGATATCATAAAAATTATAGAAAATTTACTAGATAGAAATAACACAAACCCTGTTGTAAAATCTGAACTACTAAATTTGCTGACCACATGTCTAAACCAAAATTATTTCCAATTCAACAACGAAATATTCACATCAAAAGAGGGCTTAATAATGGGAAACCCATTAAGTCCTATTTTAGCAGAAATTTTTATGGATCATATTGAGAAATAAATACATAAAAACAAATTAAGTAAAAGTTTTTTATACTGGTATAGATATGTAGATGATATTATCGCATGTTTTACAGGTACAACAAGACAGTTAAATACTTTTGTAGAATTTATCAATAATTTACACCCTAATATAAAATTTACTGTAGAATATGAAAAAGACAATTCGATTAATTTTTTAGATTTAACTATCACAAAAATTAATAATTCACGTGAATTTAATATTTACCATAAACCTTCATACACAGATATTACGATACATAATAGTTCAACACATCCTGTAAAACATAAACACGCTGCCTATATTAGTACGATAAACAGATTAACCAAATTTCCTTTAACTGAAGATAATTACAACAACGAATTAAATTTTATTAAACAAATAGCAGTGAATAATAGTTTTAAAGAAACTTTGGTTAACAATTTACTTAAAAAGAAAAATTATAATATAGCAATAGAGGCAGTTTATCCAAAAGTAGAAATCAGTGAATTAAGTGATTTAAGATATAAAACCCTTACTTATATAGGCCAACCTACCGAAAAAATATCAGTTGAACTTAAGAAAAAATATAATATTAAAATAGCATTTAAAACTAATAACACTCTAGGAAAATTTATCAACAACAATAAAGATAAAATTAAAAAAAGAACAAAAAAGTGGAGTCTATAAGCTTACTTGTGGTACATGCCCTAAAGTAAACATCGGACAAACAGTAAGAAATTTTGGAAAAAAGATTGTCGGAAAATAAACGCAGTTTTAATAACAATAAATTAGATTCGACCTATGCCAACCATTTGCTAGAGGACAATCATTCTTTTAATAATAATTTTGATATTTTACACATAGAAAATAAAGGCTTAAAATTGTCACTATTAGAGACATTAGAAATTAATAAATTAAAAAATAGTAATATTATTTTAAATGACCAGCTAGATTTAAACTGTTCACCACTGTTAAATATTTTCTAAATTATTTTGTACCTTATTTTATTACTGTTCCATTTTATTACCCTAGATTAGTTAGTTGATATATATATATACCCACACTTTGTAATAAAGAATTTAGTCTTGTACTCACCATCTGACGAAGCCACTGTGTGGCGAAACAATTGTCATAAGTTAATTAAAATTGTGAAATCAAACAGAAGTTTATTTTGTGTTTATTTACTGATTTTTACTTAATTTTTTAAGTGTTGTTTATTATTAATGGTAATATTAAAAGAACATTTGTTACATTTGGAAAATGTAACCCCACTTTTAGACATGAAATTATTAACAGCTATTACATTTTCATGACTTGTAGTAGCAATGGTCTGTGTTGGCGAATAATTCATTAAAGTAGGTACCATATGACTTAAAATCTTCAGTTTTACTTTGGACAGGAAAATGCATACCTGAAGTACCTTCCCTTCCTCTAAGAATTTTATTTGATATTTCTTAATTTCTTAAAATAGCGTCCTCAATGTAACCTTCTGCCACAGAAGTAGATTTTTAACCTCCGTGGTTTTTTTCATTAAAATATCAACCGCTGCTTCTACTAAAAGCGATGCTGAGTTCCTCCTGAAAGCTTGGCCTGTGTGGCTATTAGCATTTGGCAACTGTAAATACCTTGAAATACATGATGGTATTTTTCCAAATGTATGCACCCCAACAACTTGTGATGAACATTTTCCATGACAATAGTTAATGAAAAATGTTTGATGACACACATGGGGAGGTCGTAAATTGATATAATTTTTAATAAGCTATAGGGCACTTACATTTACAATTATCTCATCAGTTATAGTAAATATATTCGTTTTTGTTTCAGAATCAAGTGGAAAGTATGATTTCGACTTTCAAAAAAAAAAAAAAATTGCCTTTTTATAAAGTTACACCGTTTTGAAATTTAATTTCGTTTCTCACTGTGCAAATTTCAAAAAAGTTTGACTTTAAAAAAAGTAATTTTTTTTTTAAATTTGAAACCTAGTGACATAATTTTCACCTGATTCTCAAAAAAAAAAAAATGTTACGCAAATATTTTACAAATTGGTTAAAAAATAACCTGGGGGTTGTACAATATTTGCAATTTTTTTCGCAATGAGTATAGCAGGATAAGCATGGACCGGATGCCCCTCGGGAATGTTGGGCTGATATTTTTACCTTGACATCACACTACTAAGAGAAAATATTTTGTAAGTTATCACACCTCTGTGGACGCTGGTTTTTGATATAAAATAATTATTCAAATTTTGAATTTTTTTTTTAATAATATAAAAAATCTTTGTTTCGCTTTTTGTATGTGCTAGATATTGCAAATAAGTATTAAATGAAACATTATTAAATATTTGCAGTGAGTAATATACTAAAATTTCCAAATTAAAAAGTTTCAAAAACATAAAATGACATATTGAGAGATACTATCATGGAATTTTTTTTTATAAATGTCCCTTACTATGCTCTATAACATATATTTTGTTCAAAATTTTCGGAAAGGTTGAAGAAAAATACGCATAGACATGAAGTTGAGGTCAAAATAATATAAACATGTTTTAACTTGCCGCGTGTTAAGAGTACACATAATAGGTACATTACGTATAAAGTGGACGCTCGTTATCCTGCTTTTAATGCCCTTGCCTAATAAAAACAATATGGATATAAAAAAATGTATAGATTTAAATTAACTGTTTAGTGTCCCTACATTTGTTTACGATAAGTTTTTATCATTATGCTTATACTATTATTATAATATTATATGGTTACATATAGGAAAATTGAAGAATAAATAAAGTTAATAAATTCGTTACAATATTATAATTATACTTATATTTTAATTATTATTATAGAGTTAGTATATTTAGAATATTAAAACTATAAA
>JANEYF010005002.1:0-17029 GCA_029963845.1 Rhamnusium bicolor | reverse complement strand
GGCGTCCCACCTAATTTTCAGATAATAACATTATCGGATGACAGAGCCCTTGATGAAATTTCTATGTGGAGATACTCTGAGCGTCCGTATACGGACGCCTCTGTTTAAGGTGGACGCTTGGGGGATAGTAATTTGTCCATGTACGGACGCCTAAGATAATGGGATGTATATATATATATATATATATATATATATATATATATATATATATATATATATATATATATATATATATATATATATATATATATATATATATATATATATATTTATATATATATATATATATATATATTTATATATATATATATATATATATATATATATATATATATATATATATATATTATATGTGATGTAATTACATCACATAGGAGTGAGTCAGACATAACAAAGAATCATGCATGTTAGCAAACATGCATTATTACAAAATCATACATAATATTAATAATTATAATGAAGTTAAAATTTTGGATTATGAAAAACGAGTAAGAGAAGTTTGGAAATGTGTCACATCTTCAATGAGACAAGCGATGAATTCCAGAACAGACATAGAAGGTCTCAGCGTGATTTACACGTATTTATTACATTCTTATGCAAATAACCATAATCGAGAAAAACATCCAGTATAGCACATTTCAATAACATTTATCATTTAAGTTGACAAATAATCCACTACTGTCCCCTCTCTCACAAAGCAGAGTTTTTAATGTTTTTTTACACAAGATTACTTTGATTTTTGTAGAGTGATAGGTAGCATGGCCTCATTGTTTTAATTACTCTAATTTTGATTTCTCAACAATCAACAAATTGATGATTATCGTCATTAGCCTTTAGTTAAAATGTTTTTATAACGTAAGGAACTATTTTTCCTGTTATTAATGTGGGTGTGCGTGCGAGTGCGGGTGTGTATGGGCGTGGGCGTGCATGCGAGGGCGTGAGTGTGCGTGTGTTTTCGTGGGTTTGTGTAGGGTTACGTGGGTTAGCGGGGGTTTGTACGTGTTTGGGTGTGTAAGGGCGCGTGCGGATATGTAAAGAAATATTTTAAATTTTATTTGGGGATTATGTATATATGTATATATAATGTATATCCTAGTATATGTTTTCTTGGGATTTTGGTACTTATTTTGACATAGATTTAAAAAAAAAACAAATTGTTTATTTATTCATAAACATTCGTGACAAACGTTTCGTTGATTGTTTTCAACCTTTTTCAATGTTGGGACTAAAATATGAATCAGTTTAAAATTTTCTACACATTTTGGTTATTAATTAAAGATCTTACCTTAAACGAGAAATAATCCAAAATGTGTCACTTTATAGATGATATTTTACACAAGTTGTTGGCTGTTAAAGTAGAAATTATTTCTTCAATAAAAAACAGAAAAACTTTATTTCCTATTTCTTATTTCTAGAGGACTTCCAGCCAGGTACATGGACAATTTATCCCACGTTTCGTCCGAGTTTTCGGACTTTATCAAGGTTAAAAGCTAAAAATAATGGTTTTTACATAAGTCGTAAATTAGATTAGTGACAGAATGCATATCTAAAAAAGTGTTTTCTTACCTAATATAAATTTCCTATTTTAATTTCATTAGATGGGTGGATTTAATTTTGTTTTTCGCTAATTTTTTATTTGATAGGTATGTGATGTATGTACGTGTAGTTCGACGAGTTAGCAGAGAATGATCAGTATTTGGTGTCGCTGATGTGTTTCAAGAGTAGGTAATTATAACAGCTGATAGTATATTTAGTAGGATAAATTGTCCATGTACCTGGCTGGAAGTCCTCTAGAAATAAGAAATAGGAAATGAAGTTTTTTCTGTTTTTATTGAAGAAATAGTGTCACTTTATGTTTAACAATAATACTATTTAACTTGTGTGTATAGCGAGCACATTAACTTTTTACTGTGTTTTACATTATGTTGTTTTTATGTTTACAACCAAGTTTGAACTAAAATCTTGAACTGGGGTGGCTCTTAATTTGTAAAATTCTCAATGCCTAGAACATGTGTTTTTATCTAGATTTTAAGTATGTCTTATGGATCTGTTGATTGAATTATCTTGTTATGGCAGTGGTGTTTTCTAAGTTATTGTAAATTTTGTTTAAATTTTGTGTGTCTGTTTTGTCATTTATTGTTTTTGGTTTTTTTTTATTTCAATTGTTTCTAAAATTTCTCTTTTTTTGTGTGGTTTTCTGTAGCTATATTTTTGTCTTGTCGAAGTCGAATTTCTGTTTTGTTGTCTGTGTATGTTTTGTGAGTGCTGTTTTACTGATTTTATCATATTTATGGGGTTGGATTCTTTTTTTCTAGATGTTGGAAAGTTTGTCCAATGTATATTGTGTCACAGTTTTTACATGGTATTTCTTAAACTACGTGGTTTTTTGGGGTTGGTGTTTTACTCTTAAGCTTACTAAAATTAGATTTTAACAATTTATGTCCTCTATGGCTAATATTTGTCATAATTTTTAAATTTTTCCCTATTTGTTCTGAGAGTCCTTTTGTATACAGGATGCATACGTATTTGTTGTAGTTTGTGTATTTTTGTTATAAAATGTACTTATTCGTTTTTTAAAAATTGTCTAATGAACTTGTTAGGGTTTTAGTTTTTTTGTGAGGGCTTTTTTTAATTGCGTCATGTCTGTATTCAGGATCTGAATTAAAAAGCCAAAACAGTCCTCACAAAAAACAAATACCCTGACAGGTTCATTAACACAATTTTTAAAAAATGAGTAAGTAAAGTTTACAACAAAAAATACACAAACCGCAACAAATAATTCCGAACGCACTTACGTATTCGTTCCGTATATAAAAGGACTATAATGTATAGTATGAAATAATAATAATCATTGTCCCTAAATATAGGACATCTCGTAGTTGGTATCTCTTGTCAGTGTTCTTCTGTTTCACTCTCATATTTTTTTATATCCAAATTCCTTTTGGTTTTTTGCTTCATAAGAAGACACATGATGTCTATTCTAATTTAAATAAACTTAAGTATTCATCTGGGTACATCCAGTCACAATGTCGTTATAATTGTACAGATGTGTTAGTATATTAATAGCAGTTAATTATTAGTGTTTTTTTTTTTCTACAATTCATCAAGTTTTGTAGTTTTTCAATGGATGTAACTTTAACTTTAACCTCACTTTCGTAAGTACTTTTCACTTTTTACGTAACATAGTTTAATTAAGTATAATTTATTGTAGAGTTCCTGATGAAATATCAAAATAAAGGTTTTGAAAGATTAAACAGAGAAAACAGTTTTCTTTTTATTATCTGGTCACATGACAACAATTCCCGAATAAAATTAAAAATATCTGTTTTTAACATAGACAGTTGTCTAAATTCATTCTCTGAACTTACATATATACACACACACGAACACACCCGTAAAGTGTCATTTTCTACAAATCCATCATTATACAGTGTGTCCGTAAAGTATGGAATAAATAAATTCATTATTTTTTAAACCAAAAATATTTAGAAAAAATCCTCGAATACGTCGATTTTTAATTTCAATTGCGCATCCTATCTTATAAATAGAACACCCTGTATATTTCTCCATTTTTGAATTTTGAATCAACAGCTAATTCCAAAAGCATTCCATACCTAGGATCTAAAATTGATAAGTTGAACGATACGTCCATTGTGAATATAAGAATTTACTAATTCTTCATGTTTTGTTTGAACAAATAATAGGCACTAGAACTAACGCTTAGTTAAATAAAAACAGTTTATAGTAAATGTTCGAACTGTACTCCTTGTTGTAGCTGACAGTACCCTAAATTATGAATAAAGTGTTGCTGAACTTTGTTTCAATGTTCAATAAAACATGGTTTTCTCTAGCAAAGTATTGAAATATTTATTGAGTTATAATGTAGACATTTGGGAGTTATGTATGGAACAACACATCTGGTAAATGGCCGCCACGGCTTTGATGGCACATGTGTACTCTTTTGGCGAAATGTTGATTAACGGTGTTGCATACATGTGGTGGTATTTCATTGATACAGCGGGTAATTTCGGCCCTCAATGATGCTTCGGTGACCGCGGGCTTCTTGGCATAAACCTGTGATGAAGAAAAACGGCCCAATGATTCCTCCAGACCACAATGCACACCAGTGACACGTTTTGGATGCATTGCTTTCTCGTGAATCATTCGTGGATTGTCTGATCCCCAAATGAGGCAGTTTTGCCTATTAAGGAAACCATTGGGGTGAAAATGGGCTTCATCACTGAAAATGATTTTGTCCGCAAAATCGGCATTCACTTCTTGTTGTTCAAGGATCCAATTGGTGCTCTCTTCACTATGCATGGCAGAAGTTGTTGAGTCAATTGGACTTTATAGGCATGGAGACGCAAATCTTTAGTGAGAATACGCTGAAGAGTGGCTGTTGTAACATCCAGTTCTTGTGTACGATGACGATTCGACGTCCCTGGACTCTCGGCCACGCTCTCGCGGACTGCCGTGATGTTTTGTTCTAAACGACCTTTACGAGCTCGTGTAGCGTGTTTCACGTCACTAACCGAACCAGTACTTTCGAATTTTTCGATTATTCTTTTCACAGTAGATGAATGAGGAACATTATTTCGACCGAAATTTACGAATCGTGGCAATCAAACTTTCACCATTTTGATAATTATGTTTAACAATCAGGACGCGTTGTTCTATCGTGTAATGCTCCATATTTACTAACTTCCATCTGTCTCCTATCGACTTGGCATGTCATAAATAATCTTGTGACATCATGACAGCCAAACTGGCGCGCAATTCAAATATTGCGCTCTTATTGAAACACCTTTTAGTTTCCTGAGATATGTTGTTTATTTCTGTTCTAATTCTCTCTTAATTCAACAATGTTTTCCGGTTTGGTTATAAACTAAGTTTTTTAGAAGGCCCCCCACAGAAAATAGTCTAATGGATTACGGTCTGGTGACCTTGGTGGCCATTCGATGGGTCCACATCTACCAATCCACCTGTTCAGAAATATTTGGTCAAGATACCTTTGAATGTCTGCTGTATAATGGGTAGGCGCACAATCCTGTTGATACCACAGGCTTTCGTCAACATTTCCTGGATTAATTCGACAGGGGAATAATTTTAATAACATTGGGATGAGATAGCTCATTAAAAATTGGAGATATGCCGGTCCGTTTACAGTTCCATCGAAAAAATAGGGTCCAAAGATTCTATTTCTTACAATTCCAGCCCACACATTTACCTTTTGTGGATACTGTGTGTGCTGCTCCCGCATCCATCGAGGGTTTTCCCTTGACCAGTATCTACAATTCTGACTATTCATTTCACCATTTTTTATCAGAAGAGGATCACCATTGCCACATATTCATCATTGTTTCACAAAATTGTATCCTCCGATCATCATCACTTAGTTCTTGCACAAGCAGAGTCTTAAAGGGATGCCATTTTTCTAATTTTAATACTGTATGTACTGACGTTTCAGTAACATCATAATCGCTACTAACCACGTGAACACTGGTATGTGGATTTTCTTCAACAACCAGTAAAATATTTAAATTTGTATCCTCCTCAACACCTGGGCGACATGTTGGGTAAATCTTCCACCGTACCAGTCTTTCCAATTTTTTTTTTTTCAATTTTACTCATTGTTGATTATGTTATGGGTCGTTCTGGATGTTTAGTATTAAATGCATTACATACTTCTAGTTGAGTTCGCATCCTATTACCATACACAATCATCGTAAGAATTTCAATTCTCTGTGTTACAGATACACTCATGTTATAAATTAAAATTAATCGACAACAATTATTGAGAAACCACTACTGGGGTAAAGTATTATAAGTGATTCACTGTCAAAGACGATAATAATGAAACAAAAAAAAAAACCAAAACTAGCCTAATTTAAAAATTAAGTTTATTTTACTTTTTTACTAATTTTTTTAAATGGCCGGATCTTCCAACTTGTCAATTTTAGACCCTAAAGTGTGATACGTATTTGGAATCAGTTGTTGAAGCAGAATCCAAATATGGAGAAATATACAGGGTGTTCCACAAATAACTATCGATGACGTCATAACGAAAACAGTGATGACGTCATAACCAAAGAAAATAATAACAGGTAAGGTGTGCAATTGTAATTAAAAATCGACGTGTCGGAAGATTTTTCTAAATATTTTTGGTTTAAGAAATAATGAATTTATTCCATACTTTACGGACACACTAATGATGAGGACAAATTTTGTTTCTCAATCTGCAGAATATCGACTGAAATTCAAGTTAAAATTGTCCTATCTCCCGTATGTTGTCGTTGTTTTTAGTTTTGAAATGGTTGGTGTCAATAAAATCTTGCTCGTTTCTAGAACAAAAATTGTCCTCAGCTAAAACGTACCTGTCTATTCTTAATCTTGTTAGTATAATAATCATCCTTTTAAAAAAATGGAATGAGAAATTATGTAAATAGAAAAATGTTTTGTGTAATTTTGAAAAAGTTTTATAAAAAGAAATTGTAATAGTGTTACGTGCTATGGCTTCGCTTTATATTTGTTATGAGTCCTCCATCCTTTTGTTGATTCTCTAGACATCTCTTTATAGCTTCTGTTTTAGATTTAATTGGAGGCTCAAGGAGTACAACCCCTGCCAGCTTAGGATCTCGAAAATCTCCTACTAATGATCAAGGTGTGCAAGCAGGAGGAAGCAAGCGTTTTGACAAAAAAAGTCAAGCCAATCCAACCACCAGGACAACGCAGTCAACAAAGGAGACATTCGAGGGAAAGAAGGGATTCAAGAAGTGATGCACAGGTTGGTGACTTTTTCTAAAAATTTTTAACTCCTGCTGGGCATTTTTCAAATATTTTGTGATATTAATTTCTTATTTAATAGTCAACTGTTTCAAGTGCTTAGTACAGAGAATCTAGTCCCAGTCATAATTTCTGGTTGTGATATGCAAATTTACATGTTTTTTAAACTGATGCATTATATAATCCTGAAAATCGACCAATGCCTGAGTCTAATGTTACAAGTTAGGTAAAGATATTCATTAATGTTCTTTTTCATATTTAGTTATTATTATTGAAATTTAGAAGCATTCGTACCTAGCCCGATATCTTGAAAATTGACATAGGTTGAACTAAAAATGTAAAACGATATCGAAAATAATCATAGTGTGCTAATTTTATTCTTGATTTTAAAAATTCACTTTTTAAAAAAGAACAATTTTTTCACAAACACAGAAATTACAAAAGAAATACAAAAAAATATTTTATTTTATGATGTTAACATTAACACGGTCAAAAAACAAGTGTCTTGTCTTTACAATTGAGATTGGCTCTTTGCTGCTGGTTATCTCTGCTGACGGTGCATAATGAGGTCACCGGCTCTATTTCCTGGGATATATCTCCTCCCCTAATTAGAATGAAATATTGGGGAAAAATTTTCATTTGGAATTTGACTTCTCCGTCTCTTGAGTTTCTGCAATTTACTCTTCCTTCTTGATGAGAACTTTTTTACAATAATGATATCGCTGGAGGCACTCATACAAAAACATTATGATAATGATTAAAATTAAAACTAAACGAATTGTTACATAGTGAATATTTAGATATTCTTAAAAATTGTGATTTATTACAAGTTCATGTTGGTTATTTTTAATTCTTGCCAATTTGTCTAATGGGATTTTTATTAATTTTATTTCCAAAGTGTTTTCTGGTTGACTTTCGAATTTGGGTACACTAATTCGAGGTAATAATAAGGGTTCACTGTCTATAACTTTTTTCGTTTACAAAGTTTATAAAATTATGAGTAAACGCACATCCTAAAAGTAGTTCTATTAAATGAGTGTTTTTAAGATTTATAATGTCCTTTAGAATAGAATTTTACTTATCACTTTGGTTATACATAGTACAGATGTGAACGTCAGTTGGTTACACTATTTTTAGAGTGTAAATTTTATGAATACATATTATAATAAGTATTAAAAATATAAAAAAATTATGATTGTTTAAAAAAAATTTCAAGACTGTAAGTAATTAAAATTTATCTATATATAAAACCACACACTCATATAAACATGCACACATAAGACGAGATAATACACTAATATACACGTATGTATACACACACACATACATGTGCATATACTCGCATAATGGAAAATAGTCACAATCTAAAAGTCATAGTACAGGGATTTATTTAATATTTAATTATAGTGACAAATTCATTTATTGAATAAAAACAGTTGTCAATTAAAAATCGTTTCAATTCTCTCAAAAATCTATGAATATTTGTTATATTTTTTATATTGTTGGGTAAATTATTATAAAATTTGGTAGCAACAAAACTTGGCGAGTTTTTGTAAAGAGCTTATGATAATAGTTGATCCTCAATAGGTAGCCATATCTACTATTAGGTGAATGGATGTCAGATGTTGGTTGGAATTGAAAATGTTTTGTTTTACAAATTTTACTGCACAGGATATAGTGTGAATATTAAAATTTTGTTTTTAATAAAGTAAGGTCTGCATGAGTCCCTGTCCTTTATGTTAAATATCATTCTTACAAGTCTTTTCTGAAGAAAGATGCAATTAATATTAGGGGCACTGTCCCAGGCTAAGATATTAGAGGTGAGATGTGAGTATGCTAAAGAATAATACACGTGAAGTAATGATTGAGTGTTAAGGTTTTCTTTAAGTTGTCGAATAGCAAAGTATGCACAGTTTAATTTTTTACATATATGATCAATTTGTAGAATCCAACACAGATGGTCAGCAAATGTTCCTAGGAATTTTACATATTTTCATCATTTATCAATGCTATTTGCAATTTGCCTTCTCTTTGTAAAGTAAATAAACGCCGTTTTGTCTATATTCAAAATTTGAATGTTGTTGTTGCACCATGATTTAAATTTCTGTATAGAATTTTGTAGTTTTGTCTGAAAATTCCCAAAAGTCTGAGCTTTTTATTGCAGTTTATTTGAATTTCACTTTCACTTTGAAATATTAAGATATAATACTTTGCATTTATTTGTTCAAGTTTGGTTAGAGTTTATGGATAGTTTCGTGTATTGACACTTTGTTTTAGCAGTGGAATTTAATATAGCTGTTATGCAATCTTGTTGATTGAGTTGATATAGTTGGGTGTCATCGCAATAATAGATTGAACTGATGTATTGACGTTCTTGTGCTTGATATTGATATAGGTTAGGTTAGGTTTGTTGTGAGTGGGTCTCAGTAGACCCTCCACTGCGGCCATCAGCAGGCCTATTGTGTCTCACGCCTAATTATATTTCACCCAATAAGTTCAGTCTCTTAATGAAATTGATAACTTTATTGGGTGAGAATGTGTCCAGATCCTCTGGCAGCAGTTGCCCTTTGCCAAATATTGAGAATCGGATCCTCTCCACAGCGGGACAGGTGCATCAGATGTGGTCTGCCTTCTCATCATCCTCCAGGCATAGACGGCACTCGGCGTTTTCCGCTAGGCCGAGTTTATGCAGATGATAGTTTAGTCGGTAGTGCCCGGTATATAGGCCTGTTAGAGTTTTCAGGTTTACCCTGTTTAGCTCTAAAAGTTTCTTAGCTCTTGATTTCAAAGGGTATTTTATAAACGCCTTCGAATGAACTAATCCTGGTAACTCTTGCCAATACTGGAGAGTTTTCCTTTCAGCCCAGGTTGAGATAGCCATCTTGGCAGTACTTGAGGATATGCCAAATATTGGTTCAGATCCGATGAATCGTGATCCCGCTGCTTGTCTGGCTATTTCGTTACCTTCCATACCAGAGTGGCCGGGTATCCAGACCAGAGTCACTTTGTTGTTTTTGCTCAAATGATTTAGAGCTTTCTGACAATTCCATACCGTTTTGGAATTAGACCGGTAGGAGCCAAGAGCTTTTATAGCTGCTTGGCTATCTGAGAACATTTTTATTGATCTGCGTGTAAGATGCATATATTCCAGCCTTCGTACACACAGTTCAATGGCATGAACCTCAGCCTGAAAAACAGTTGCATGAGTACCTAGGCTTGAGAATATCCTCACCCTTGATCTGTAGCTATGTACTCCGGCTCCTGTTCCCTCGGGAGTTTTGGAGCCGTCTGTAAACCAAGAACTGTCTGCCTTCAGTAGGTTGGCTTTATTCCGATCCCATTAATCTCTTTCTGGAGAAAGGATGTTGAAGATCAGCTCGTAGTTGGCCATGGTAGGCATAGTATCCGAGAGCATTCCCAGGATGCTGTGATTCTCTATGTCATCCAGCAACCGCTCCATGATACTAGTCTGTGGCATATAGTAGAGTTTTCTGCCTTGCAAAAGTGCTTTCTTTTGCGATTCCGTCTGCAATCGATTGTTAAAACTTGGAAACCCCCGCAAACTGTTACTTACGCTTTGTGAAAATAATTCCACTGGTTGTACAAAAATTGTATGGTGCAGGGCGGCTGTAAGGGGTTATTATGGAAAAAAGGGTGGTTTTAAGTTATTTATATAATAAGAATCTACATAAAATTATGTACCGATTACATTAGTGTGGAACAAAAATTGTCATTATAAATGCAATAAAATAATTGAAAATTATATTTTACATTACATCATATGGAGAAAGGAATCATTCAAGACGATTTTCTCGAAACATCTAATTCGCTAACTCATCATTTTTCCGTTTAACTAACCCTATCCTCGTAACGGCTGCATTTCTCGAAAATATGTTTAGAATAAAAGTTGAGCATCATTTCATGAGGAAAATACTGATTATTTTTTTTTTCAATTTTTCAAATTCCTTGTTTTATAAGGGAGATATTTAGCAAAAACTGAATCGATGTAATGATGCTGTTGTTTCAACGTGACCTAGCGGGAGCTGTGCACTTGAGGACCGAGTGAAGTAGAGCACTATATCGCAATGTGTTGAACAAGGACGCAGTCACAGTAAACAAAACCTAAATTGTTTCCTTTTCTTTGTTTATACATTTGAGCACAAAATCAGTTATTATTTATTATGATTTGAATATCGGTTTTTTATAATATAGTTCTTATATTAGTCAATATTTAATATTACCAAAGACAATAATAATTATTACATAATTAATAGTGATTAGTGAGTGCAATTATAACACATACAAGGTAATATAATAATAATAATATTAATAATTAGTCATTGTTTTAAAAATATGTAAATTGTAGCTTAGACCATAAAAATGGCGAAAATAAGTGGTACAAGTTCAGATAATAGTGAGATAGAAGCAAAATAAAAATAAAAATAGGCCACAGAAAAAAATATTTGACCTAAACAAATGCTTGTTTTGTCAAATCAAAGACACAAGCAATTTAATATCCTGCGGGTTAACGGCAAGAAGAAACATTTTAGATATGATTAAGCTAAAGTTTTCTATAGATAGTTGGATCCTCAATTGTACACGTTAGTCAAAAATTTAGCATTGATAGAGACAACCTCCAATATATTATGCGATAAGTCATGCTATTGCACATTACCAGCAAACATAACTTGGACTTTTTTTAAGGCTAAACACGCTAAAAAATTCGTCCCTAAAAAAGCATTGCCACAAAAACTGCAAAATAAGTCACCTCTAAAAAAAAAAAAAAGAACTTTCTTATGCTAGAAATAAATGTGTGTTTTATCAAAAAACTTAAAGATAGAAAACTCTCCCAGGTAATGACAAATGTGGACAGCAAAATTAAACTTATATCTAAAAAAATATGGACCTTCTCAAAAGAATAAGGGATGACGATTTAATTGCATCGGAAATTAAATATCATAACACCTGTTTTACTATTCAGTGGAGATCTTATTTGTCGGCGTCGAGGAGTATTGAGACTTCTGAGAAACAAATTGAAAAAGAAAAAATTGAAAATATTGCAGCAATCCTTCAAAAGGGATTTTCCAAAGGGAAATGTTATAGTACAACCTCAATTTACAATAAATATTTGGACATTGCTGGTGATTCTGAGAGAGATGAAAGGACCCTCACTTCCAAATTACTTCATCAATTTGGAAATAAAGTATGTCTGGTGAAGTCTGAAAGGACAAACGAACCTAGGATTATGTTTCCAAATATTTCCAAGGAAGAAACTATTACTTCTCATTTGGTGGAAACTGATGATTATGACAATATTTCTGCTTTACCAGAAAGGTCAGATGCTTCTATAATACATAGTTTATGTAATGATATAAAAAACGAAATCAATATCATGCCACAGTTTTCGTCTTACAAACATTTGGATATCTCTGACTATAAAAAATATATTCCTTATAAACTGTACAAGTTAATTAGTACACTTTTAACCAATGACTGTTATGATGATAGCCAATTGACTGAAAAAGATCAGGACATCCTAAATATATGTCAGGACATTATATATTCCTACACAAATGGAAAATCTCATACTCCAAAACATGTGGGAATTGGAATATTTGTGGCATCAGGAAACAAGATCAAAGAAGATCATCGATGTTTTGCATAAATGTGGTCATAGTATTTCTTATGTGGAAACTATGTGTAACGATATTAATTGTACATTTTAAATTATTATTGAATATAATAATTCAATAATAATTTATAAATTGATGGGTTAGTATCCGCGTACTAATTTAAGTGCATAAAACCCGTACCCACGTTCTCTTTCTTTGTCTCGTTTATGTGAGGTAGAGCATTTCACCTTACTCTAGAGGAGGTGAAGGGACGCTTAGACTTTACAACATAGATGTGTGACTGTCTACAGTATTTCGACATTGTTTTACTTTTTCTTGAATATCTTAGTTATAAATAAAGCCATCAAAAAAATAATAATACCATAATAATCACAATAAAATTTCGAACAACATTTATCGAAGTAATTTTTTTGATTAGTGCAGCAGTTTTTCATATATTAAGTGATATACACTAATATTTTGAGCAGCTTCATAGTTACTCCGGAATTTAAGTTTATAATTTCTCTAACACATGTAAAACTATAGAAAATTTCAGTTTCTTTATTTTTTTTATAAGAAAATTACTCGCAATGTTACTTTCATTTTTTATTAGCCGTATATATATTTTAATTTTAAACAAATTTGTTTTTTTATATATTTTTTTGAACACACCCCCTACAACCCCCCTACACCATACGATTTTTGTACAACCTAGTAGAATTACTATCTTATGGGATATGTAACAATTTGTAGTGGTCGACAAATTTTAACAATGAACTGCGAACGGACTGAACGATAGAATCGGTTTTTTACTTTACTAATATTAATGGCCGCTTATTGCAGTCTCTAGGTTGCCCAGCTGGTCTCTCTCTCTCTCTCCAGATATATATGAAGAGGAGGTAAATCCAGGAGGATTTTCATTGCAGCTGACGGTGTGGTGCTAATTGCTCCCGTTATGGTCATGCATGCTAATCTCTGCAGTCCAGAGTTTGGATTTGGTCGTCCTTTGTGATCCTTTCGGCCACCAAACAATGGATCCCTATGTTATCATTGGTCTGATTACCATGATATAGATCCAGTAAATTTATTGGGGATCCATGCCCCAGGATTTGCCACAAATACGACAGCATGTCCATAAGGACAGCTTTGCTTTGTGGATTACCTTTTCCAGATGGGAGTTCCAAATAATAATAATAATAATAATAAGGACAGGTGGCATTTAGGAGAGGAGTTTTCCAGGGTGACTCCCTGAGTCCTCTCCTCTTCTGCATCTCACTGCTGCCGTTGTCTGTTGGGCTCCGCCAAACCCGCGGATATCAATGTGGACCACCCAGCGACCGGAGGCATAAGGTCACCCATCTATTTTATATGGATGACCTTAAACTTTATGCCTCCGGAGAGCGCGAACTACAAAACGCTCTTAGGGTGGTCGAAGAATATACGCGGGCAATTGGTATGGAGTTCGGGTTAGACAAATGTGCAGTCGTCCACCTCAAGAGAGGACGATGCGGGGAATTTCCTGAAGATGCGAAGCTCGCAAACGGAAGCATCCTAAGACATCTGGATGCCGGAGAGACCTATACATACCTGGGTGTGCAACAAAGGCACATCCAGGATGTATCACAAATAAAAGATTCTCTCCGCGGCAAGTACAGACACCGCCTCCGAAAGATTTGGTCTTCCGAACTTTCGTGGAAGAACAAGGTGTCTGCAACTAATATGCTTGCCGTTCCGATTCTGCTCTACTCCTTCGGAGTAGTAAAGTGGAGGGTAGATGAGCTGCGTCAATTAGACAGAGATACCCGCAAGATGATGAATATTCACAGAAGTATTCATCCTAGATCGTCCGTTCCTCGTGTGTACCTCCCACGTCAACGGGGGGGCCGAGGACTCTTGAGCCTGGAGTGTACGCATGGCAGAGTAGTACTGAGTATGGCATGTAACATACTCAGGAGCTCAGATCCCCTCTTGCGGTTCGTAAAACATCACGAAACTGTAGCAGTGGGAGCAGGATTATTCAAGGCAGCAAAAAGAGCCGCAGATGAACTCGGTCTCGCATTTGACATCAGGCGTGAAGGCCGGCGAGGTGCTGATGTTGAGTCAGTCACCGAACTTCAGCCAAATCTTCTGAAAGCCCGAATTAGAGCTGCCGAACAGAAAAATCTGTTTCGGCAGCACGTCGATAAACCCCAGCATGGTGTCTTCTATAAGAACATAGAAACACTGGGTTTATCGACCAGGCTGACCTTCGCCTTTCTAAGGTCAGCAGGGCTTAAGTCGGAGACCGAGGGATTCATTATGGCCTGCCAAGATGGTGTTATCAACACCTTGGTCTACCGTAGCCGCGTGTGGCGTGTAGAGGTTCCTGATATCAACTGCAGGACCTGCCATCAGTCGCCGGAATCGCTCATGCATTTACTTTCTGCATGCCCCATATATGCGATTTCGGCCTACATCCACCGACATAACGCGGCCTTACGAGTGCTATACTACCATCTAAGGCACTCGTACGGGGTAGACCAGACACCAGTGCTGCCTTACGTCCCCGGAGATATTGAGTCCGTTGTCGAGAACGAGAAATGCCGGATTTACTGGAATTACTCGTTCCCGACTGTCAGGCTAATCCAAGCCAACAAGCCTGACATAGTCCTCCTCGACCATCAACTCAAGGTGATGTATGTCATCGAGTTCTCGGCACCTGCGGAGAAAAACATCACCTTGAGGGAGGAGGAGAAACGGACCAAATATCGCGATCTCCGGTACGAGCTCCAAGTGCTGTACCGAGGCTACTCGGTCAAAATGGTCGTCCTTATTATCGGTGCACTCGGAGGGATAAAGCCTACGCTGCTCTCGGAACTGAGGATCATACCGGCCTGCCAAACACCAGCCGAGTGGCTGGCAGGTCAAATGCAGAAGGCGGTCATTCTGGGTTCTCTCCGTCTACTCAGGGCACACGATTCTGGTATCTACAGTCACTAACCCTGCGGGATGTGGGGAGTGGCTGTAGTTGATGCGCCGGCGCGACTCCCGTGAGGCGTCGGAGGCCACGGGAGGACTGACCGGCATCGGGAAACCGAAAAAAAAAATAATAATAATAATAATGATTTATTGCCCAACAGATAAAAATCCAATTACAGGACAAACATGAACAAAAAAAAATAATAATAAAGTATATCACAAAACAGCAGTAGTAAAGTTACAGGAATATTAATAGTATATTTTTAACAATAATGAAATGACTAATAAACTGGAAAAATGATCGAGTTAAATAGAGTTAAATTATAAATACATACTTAACAAAAGACACAACAAAAAAATAAAAAAAAAGGTATCCATAATCTATATATAAAATAGTACAAAAATATTAGTAGTGTATTTTTAAGCAATAACGAAATAAGTGATCTATCCAGAGTGATTCCTAGATATTTCACCTCCCCCGCAAATGGAATAGTTTCACCCATTAAAATGGGAGGTCTTAAGTCCTCCAGCTTCCTTTTCCGGGTGAATGGTACTATTACTGTTTTTTGAGGGTTTACAGACATCTGTTCCCTGTCACACCAGTTACTCACCGCATCCAGTGTCTCTTGAAGGGTATTTGATATTACACTTCAGAGTTTCCTCTGACTAGTATGACTGGATCATCTGCATATGCTAGAACCTCAGCCTCCCACAGTGTGAGAATAGCCAGTAGGTCGTACACAAGAAGTGACCACAAAAAGGGGGAGAGAACCCCACCCTGCGGGCATCCTCTCGTGGCTCTAAACCTAATTGTTTCTCCCTGTAGAGACGTTGTTATGGTTTTGTTTGATAGCATAGCACGAATCCAGTCGCCTATAGTAGGCTCAATTCCTTTGGCAGCCACTGCTGCATATAAGGAGTCGGGCAGTGCATTATTAAATGCCCCCTCAATGTCGAGAAAGGCTCCCACCGCAATTTCCTTCATTTGAAGGGATTGGGTGATCTTCTCGACTAGGTTGAGTGCTAGTTCTGTTGATTTTCCTGTCTGATAGGCGTACTGATGGATATTGAGGGGGTGATGAATCAGGATGTTCCCCCTAATATATCCGTCCAGCACCTTCTCCAGGCCTTTCAACAGAAAAGTTGACAGGCTAATTGGTCTAAGCGATTTAGGGCTTGGTTCTTTCCTACCAATTTTTGGTATATACTACCTTAACCGCCGACCAACTGGATGGGATATAATTCCATACCAGACTAGCTCTGAATAGTTTAATGAGGAATGGGAGCATTATTTCTAGTCCATTTTATAGCTGGAAAAACTCCGTCCTCTCCTGGCGATTTGAATGGTTGGAATGGTCTGATGGCCCACTCAATTGCCGGTATTGTGATCACCTTTTTAGCCGTCAGCCAATCATTTTTATCAGGTCGTTTTAATCGGCCTTCTAATGGTGACGGCTGTTGGTCATCCGCATTCAAGCACCCTGGGAAGTGGTTTTATGCTAGGAGCTGTAAGGTTTCCTTTCCAGAGTCCGTATATGAGCCATCCGGTCGCCTTACTGAAAGCTAACTGATAGATATTCACCTTGTGCAACTCTGTTTGAAATATAAGTCTCCCATTGTTTAATAAAAAAATAAACATTTATTATGGCAATCGAAACACTCATTTGACCTTGAAG